>MCJB01001780.1:196954-359712 GCA_002018475.1 Nicotiana obtusifolia
GGGGGGGGGGGGGGGGGGAGTCCCATGTTTTTTAGCCTAAAAGATCGTCTCGTGCAACATAAATAATACTTCACAACTTCCTTAAGGTAGGGGTTGCTCATATTATTCAACCGGTACAGACTATCATTTCCTGCTACCTAATTACTATGTTAGAGTTGTTTACCTACAGCGCTCTAGTTCAATTCTAAACCGCATCCTATGCGTGCATTGTCCGTCCAAGGCCTACCGTCCAGGAGGCTGTGGACCTGCTACTTGGGTGGTTCTAGACTCCCTTAGGCTGTTCAAAATTATAAAACTTAATGTGCATTCAAAACATGTTGAACAACACATAACTGCAAATAAGGGCTCAAGTTGACCTCCACACATAAGCACAAAAGCTTGTGAAATAGTCACAGATCTTATGCTAACCAAGTTCCAGATTATGCAGTCAACAGTCATAGGCAGTTTGGGAATTGAAACGCGTTAAAATTGTTCAAACCTATAGACATGGATTCTATTGATTGAATAACTTTACCAAATCTTATAAAAGTACTTCTAGTTGGATTATCGAAGCTACATATTATAATCATTATTAAAGCCTATAGACATGATCTCTAGGTGATTCGTGCTTGGGAAGTGAAACCGTTGAAAACTCAAAATTATATGTCTTTGGTCCTATAGGCATGGTTTCTAAGCGAGTAGCGATATCCTATAGATATGTTTTCTAAATGAATTCATTTTTCTTACCCCTATAGGCATGTTTTCTCGGCGGGTAGTGTGATAAGAATAGCAATAACGACGATTTAATTATTCAATTAAGTCCATATTGACATGGTATCTAGATGAGTATCGATGGAAGCAGATCTTAGTTATTCCACGCGATCCTATAGGCATGATATCTAACAATCACACAGCAATAGCACAAGTTGAGAAAATAAGAAATGATGTTTGAATCCTATAGGAATGCTATTTAATATCGTGTAGAAATGAAGCATGTAAACAAGTGAAATACTTAAATTCTAATAGGCATGCTTTCTAAAAATGTACATGAATAGGACATGTAAAGCGAGTGCTTAGGTTCCTATAGGCATGATTTCTATCAGCGTATAGAAGTAGAGCATGTCAAACAAGATAGCAAACAAAGCAATTAAACCCTATAGATAGGTTTTCTACCCATTCATGCGAGAATTAGAGTGCCCCAGCGCTCCTTTACTAATTTCCTCCATCATTCATTATTACAAATTATTACAGGCCAAAAAAATAATGCAAATAGAATGAAACAGTCACAAGCCCAATAGAAGAACTATAAGCCTCACATAAGGTAAACCGTGATGTTCTGGGACTTCAACAGTCTTGCTCTCTAGACAACCAGTAGGCCTAAATTACAAGTTCATAAGGACAAATAGAATGCACCTAAGTCCAGTACTTAGGTCCAACAACACATACGGCCTAATGAACCATGCCCAAACATGAAGACAATTGTTTTGCTTACCTTGTAATCAACAACAAATGACACAAGTAACAGCCTATGCAAACTAATTACTCAAATAACCTCAGATATAGACACATATATAGGGCAATACTTAGGTGTTATAGCTAATGAGAAAACTGGACTCGTTAAACATGACATCTCAGAGTAAAGAAGCATATGAACGAGAATAGAATAATTTTAAGAAATCTCTCAAAGAGATTTCAACAGATAGGGGTTTAAAACAAACACGGTGCAGAACTGGCTCAATAGGAGTTCGTACATAGAAGGTTTAACAGGAGGGTCTAAGGTAAGACATGCTTAAAACCAAATAGAAATCCCTATCATGAAGTCCAAAACAAACAATCATATAAATATAGTTCTGTGGGCATGACAAAGTAATTAGCAATTATTACTTAGTTTCAAAATTAGAGATTCTGCATGTTGATCACACATAACAAATTCAGTTATGCATCCACGATTGCACAAAGATATTAGACTTACGTAAATTTAACACTAGCAGACATGGTTTCATCATGTTAACAGATTTACAGTAAGCATGGAACAACAATACTCTGTTGGGGTTCACAATGGTATAAAAACGTATGTCATGTTTGGTCTAAAAGTTTAGTGAGTATTGGCATGCAATGATTAAGGTCCCTTAGGGGAACGAGGAAGGGGGTTTTTATAGTAGCAAAAATTGAACATCCAAACAAGGAAACACAGTCAATCAAAAATAAATAAGGAAAGAATAACATGCAAAATCGATTCAGAATCACTGTAGGAGAAAAGTCAGGTAAACCCTAATTCAAGAAAGAGAACACAAATAGTCAAAGATCTCAGACTCGGACCCATATAGTCTGGTAGTGAATGTATCAAGTCAAGAACAATGAAGATAATGTAGAATCGGAGTTGAACGATCACTCACTGACTCAGCTTCAACAAATAATTGAGTACTAAGCACTGTAACGTTGAGGAAATGGTAAGATCCACCGTTTGTGAAAAAAGGAAAGCGAACATGAAAGATTTTCCATGTGATATCGGATTAGGGGATGGAGTTTGAATGGAGGCGGCTAGGGTTTCTTTAAGAGAAGAGAGAACATTCGAGAGGGTTTGGGGGAGGTTGTTAGGTGGGAAACGAGGTCGGGTTTCCAGATTTGGGTAGCCAAAATACGGGGGTTGCCTATGGGCCATTGATCATATAAGATCAACGGAAAAAAAAGAGGGGGGTGGTTCATTGAGACGGGTCGCTTCCGAGTATAGTAAAGGGGTCTTTTGGTTTGGGCTGCTGAAGGGTGAACTGTGGGATGGGCTAAATGTTTTGCGCCTGATTTTGGTCTGAAATTAGCCATATACTGGACTACAATTTAAATACACGAAATTTGTTTAATTATAAATTATAAATAATGACTAATAAATAATAAAAATATTATTTTTGCAATAATATACTTGAAAATAATAACTTAACATTATATATATATATATATATATATATATATATATATAATGCTATTTTGGCAAAAATAATATAATAAATGCAATTATTTATGGTATACAGGCCATTATAGTAACTAGTGTAGATAAAATAGAGAAAATGTGAATATAATTATGTAAAAATGATATAAAATATTATAAAATGCATGTGAGTATAAAATGATAAATTTGGATGACTACATCACCCTAAAAGTAATTTAAAGGGATGATTAGTAAATATTTGAACAAATTAAATGCAAGAAAAATCAACTTTAAAGCTTTAAAAATTATAGAAAATACTTATATGACCCTTGTAAATTGGGTAATAATGCAAATTGATATTTTGAAAGTACATGGAATAGTTTATGAAATATGAGAAAAAAATTAGGTATCAACAAAAGCGATATTCAACACCCTACAGCTACGCGATCGCATCCCAGATCTCGCGACCGAGAAGAACAAATGTCGGACATCCTCAGGCTCTCCTTCCTTCTACGCGAACACGTCTCAGCGCTCGTGTTCGCGATGAACAGATACCACAAAGCTTAACGAATGCGTCCAACTCTTTGTGAATGCGATGAACAAAAGTCCACCTGGCTGCATTAACTCTGCGTGATCGCGTCCCTTACTTCACAATCGCGAGAGAGGAAACCAGAAACACAGATTTTGCAGTTTTCAAAGTCCAAAATGAATCCGACAACCATCCGAAACACCCCTGGTGACCCTGAGACCCCATTTCAAACATACTAAGAAGCTCTAAAACACAATAAGGACTTACTCAAACAATCAAATCACTTGAAACAACACCAAAACCACAAATCGCATATCAATTCAAGACTAATGAAACTAATGAACATCCAACTTCTAAAACCAATGCCGAACTATACCAAATCAACTCTGAATGACCTCAAATTTTTTGCACTAGTCCCAAATGACACAACGGACCTATGCCAACTCCCGAAATTGAAATCTGTACCCGATATCAACAAAGTCAACTCTCGGACAAACCTCTCAACCTTCCAAAACCTTCAACTTTCCAACTTTCGCCAGAAAGCGTCAAACCAACCTACGAACCTTCAAATCGTTATCCGGACATATGCCTAAGTCAAAAATCACCATACAAAGCTATTGGAACCATCAAACCTCCATTCCAAAATAGTCTATGGAAAAGTCAAGCTCCAGTCAACTCTTTCAACTTAAGTTTCCAACCTTGGACTACGTGTCTCAATTCACTACGAAACCTCCCTAAAACCAATTCAACCACCACGGCAAGTCACATAACCCCAAATGAACATAGAATAAGTGATAACTAGGGGAAGAGGGCTATAATAAACAAAACAACCGGCCGTGCCGTTACATTCTCCCCCTCTTAAACAAACGTTCGTCCTCCAACGGGTTTAGAATCATATCGGGAGTCTCAAATAAGTGTAGATAGCTGCTCTGTATCTCCTACGCTCGGTCTCCTAAGTAGACTCCTCTACTGGCTGATCACTCCATTGGACCTTCATTGATGATATATTCTTTACCTCAACTTCCAAACTTGCTGATCCAAAATAGCCATCGGCACCACATCATAAGTCAAATCTCCATCTAAGTGAACCGTGCTAAAGTCCAAAACGTGTGATGGATCACCATAATATTTCTGAAGCATAGAATCATGAGGTACTGGGTGACCACTTGATAGACTAGGTGGCAATGCAAGCTTGTAGACCACCTCCCCAACTCTCTTAAGCACGTCAAAGGGACCAATATACCGAGGGCTTAACTTGCCCTTCTTCCCGAATCTCATTACACCCTTCATGGGTGAAAATCTGAGCAGAGCCTTTATACCCACCATATATGCAACATCACGAACCTTCCGATCAACCTAACTCTTCCACGTAGGTTGTGCTGTACGAACCCTATCCTGAATCAACTTGACTTTTTCCAAGGCATCCCGAACCAAATAAGTGCCCAACAACCTAGCCTATCCCGACTCAAACCAACGAGATGGAGAACGACACTGCCTCCCATATAAGGACTCATAAAGAGCCATCTGAATACTCGATTGCTGGCTGTTGTTATAGGCAAACTATGCAAGCGGTAATAAATGATCCCATGAAACACCGAAATCCATAACACAGGCGTGTAGCATGTCCTCCTAGATCTGAATGGTGCACTTTGACTGTCCGTCTGTCTAGGGGTGAAATGTTGTACTAAACTCAACCCGTGTACCTAACTCACACTGCACAGCTATCTAGAAATGCAATGTGAACTGCGTGCCTCGATCGGAGATAATAGACACCGTCACACCATGAAGACGAACAATCCCACGGATATAGATCTGGGTCAGCTGCTTTGACGAATAGTAGTCACAACCAGAAAGAAATGTGTAGACTTAGTCAGTCTATCCACAATAACCCATACTACGTCAAATTTTATCGATGTCCTTGGGATCCCACCAATGAAATCCATAGTGATATGCACCCACTTCTACTCGGGAATCTCAAGTCTCTGAAGCAAACCGCCCGACCTTTGATGCTCGTACTTTACCTGCTGGCAGTTCAAACACCGAGCCACAAACTCTACTATATCTTTCATCATTCTTCTCCTCTAATTGTGCAGCCTCAAATCCTGCTACTTCTTAGAGGCACACGAATGAATGGAATAACGTGAACTGTGGGCCTCCTCAAGAATAAACTCATGCAATCCATACACATTGGGTACACAAATCCGATCTTATATCCGTAACAGCCCATCATCTCCAATAGAAACCTCCTTGGCATCACCGTGATGCACCGCGTCCTTAAGGACAAGCAAATATAAGTCTTCATACTCACACACTTTGATGCGCTCAAACAAAGAAGACCAAGAAACCACGCAAGCAAGACTCCGGTTAGGCTCTGAAACATCAAACCTCACGAACTGATTGGTCAAATCCCGAACATCCAATGATAGCGGGCTCTCACCAACTAGAATATATGCAAGGCTACCCATACTCTCAGCCTTTCTGCTCAAGACATCGAACACCACATTGGCCTTCCCGAGATGGTACGAAATGATGATATCATAGTCTTTTAACAGCTCCAACCACCTCTGCTTCCTCAAGTTTATATCCTTTTATGTAAAAAAGTGCTGTAGACTCCGATGATTTGTGAATACCTCATAAGGCACGCCGTAGAAATAGTTCCTCCTAATCTTCAATGCATGAACAATGGCTGCCAACTCTAAATCATGAACTGGGTAGTTCTTCTAGTTAGGCTTCAGCTGACGCGAAGCGTAAGCAGTCACCCTACCCTCCTACATCAGGACACACCCGATGCCAATCCATGAAGGATCACAGTAAACTGTATATGAACCCAATACTGACGGCAAAACTAGAACCAAAGCTGTGGTCAAGGCAATCTTGAGCTTCTGAAAACTCTCCTCACACTCATCAGACCACCTAAATGGGGCACCCTTCCAGGTCAATATAGTCAAAGGTGCAACAATGGACGAGAAACACTCTACAAAGCGGCGGTAATACCCTACCAAACCAAGAAAACTCTGAATCTCAGTGGTTGAAGATGGTCTAGGACAACTCTGAACTGCCTCAATCTTCTTCGAATCCACCTTGATCTCCTCATTAGACACCACATGGCCGAAGAACGCCATCGAAGCAAGCAAAACTCACACTTGGAGAGTTTAGCATAAAGCTTATTCTCCCTCAAGGTCTGGAGTACAATCCTCATATGCTGCTCATGCTCTCCTAGCTTTGTGAGTACACCAATATATTATCAATCAATAAAATGAAAAATGAGTCGAGATACAGCTCGAACACACCGTTTATCTGGTGCATAAAGGCGGCTAGGTCATTGGTCAGCCCAAAAGACATCCCAAGAATCTCGTAGTGATCATAGCGGGTCCTGAATTCCATCTTCAAAATATCAGAATCCCGAATCTTCAGCTGATGATGCCCTGACCTCAAATAAATCTTCGAAAACACTCTAGCACCCTGAAGCTAGTAAAATAAGCCATCAATGTGGCGTAGTGGGTAATTATTCTTAATGATGACTTTGTTCAGCTGCCGGTAATCAATGCATATCCACATAGTACCATACTTATTCTTCACAAATAGAACCGGCGCACCCCAAGGCGACACTAGGCCTGATGAATCCCTTATCAAGCAACTCTTGAAGCTGTTCCTTTAACTTTTTCAATTCTGCTGGTGCCATGCAATATGGTGTTATAGATATAGGCTGGGTGCCCGACATCAGATCAATACGAGGATCAATGTCCCTAGCGGGAAGCATGCCCAGCAGGTCTGCAGGAAACACATCTGGAAAGTCTCTCACTACCGGAACAGACTGAATGGTAGGAGTATCAACACGACATCCTTCACAAAGGCTAAATAGGCTAGACATGCCTTCTAAACCATCCGTTAAGCCTACAACTATGAAATCACTCTACTAGAAAATAATCCAGGGAACCTCCCCACTCAACCATAGGCAATCTCGGTATCGCCAAAGCCACGGTCTTAGCATGACAATCTTAAATAGCATGTCATGGGGATAACTACGCCATGTCTAAAATCACGTCAAAAACGACCATGCTAAGTAGTAAAAGATCAAATCTCGTCTCCAATCCCCCAATAGTCACCACACACGACCGATAAACACGGTCCACAATAATAGAATCAGCCACCGGTATAGATAGATGAATAGGCATAACTAAAGAATCACGTGGCATATCCAAATAACGAGCAAAGTATGATGACACATATGAATAAGTGGAACCAGGGCCAAATAATATTGAAGCATCCCCATGGCAAACTGAAACAATACCTTTGATCACAGCATTAGTAGCAACTGCCTCTAGCCTAGCAAGAAAAGCATAACATCGAGCCTGAGCCCGTGTATATTAGTCAAAAAAGGGGACTCTCATGGGTCCGATGGCTCTTTGACTGGTGTGCTTGAAAATGTGATTGATAAATGGGCTTGTCAGGAGGGGGACATGCTCTATGTCCACTGATCTGTTTAGTACAGTATAGGAAGCCCTTGTTTGAGTGAGAGCTTCTAGAATGCCACTCATTTCGCAATAAGAAACTTTTCCACATAGAGGTTTCAGCTACTTAAAGTGAGGGTGCATCAAAAAATTCGAGAAGAGTGCTCGGCCTTGGTTAAAACAATTAGAGGTGTCAATGGACCGATTTCACTAGAAGAGCACTTTCTCCAACCTACCACCTTATCGACCTCCCCCTCTAAGGCGACACTGAGCTGCCTAAGCCCTACCTTGAGCTGGCTGAGCAGGTAGTGTAGTAACTGGTGTGGAAGTAGCATCCTGACCTCTCTGCTGAACAAGTCCTCTGGTAAGAGGGGGAAATACCTCCTCACATGTCTCAACTCCCCACACTCAAAGCAACCTCGATCTAGGGATGTTGTGGGGCCTGACCTGGACCTCGAGAGCTAGAATAACCTCTAGAAGAACCTGGTACTGACGAACCCTGAACTGATAAAGAATGGTACAAACTCTGAGCTGGGAGTGCACTGAAAAGTGAACTTGACGAGTACTGTATGAACCATGACTAGCTAATGCACCATGATGAATCGGACGAGCCATCTGAGCGAGCCGATAAGATCGACCTCTGTTGTGATGTGACTAACCTCCAAATGAGATACCACAAAAACCACCTGAAATACAGGGCATCTTGCCCTCTCGCTCCTTGCGCTCAAGCCTACAAACCAACTCCAAGCGCCTATCAATATCGAGCACCTAGTCAAACCTAACATCTGTCTTAGCATCTCGAGGCCAAACTGAAATGTAGGCCATAACTGAGGCCATCAATGAACCTCCTGATCCTCTCTCTCTTAGTAGGAGCTAACCACACAGCATGACGATCCAGATCTGCGAATCTCATCTCATACTGAGTTAGTGTCATACCCTCCTGGCATAGCTACTCAAACTGCTTATGCAACTCCTCCCTATGAGTCTGTGGGAAAAACCTCTCTAAGAAGAGAACAGAGAACTCATGCCACATAAGTGGTGCTGCACCGACTGGCCTACCTAACTCATAAACCTGCCAAAATCTGTAGGCTACCCCAGTCACCTGAAATGTGGTGAATGCAACCCCACTAATGTCCAAAACACCTGTTGTGGGAAGAATCTGCTGACGCCTATCTGGAAAATCCTGAGCATCCTCTGACTCTGCCCCACTGAACTCTGGAGGCTTAATACACCCAAATCGCTCTAGTCTTTTATGCTCCTCATCACTCATAGGTGGGCCAACCTCGGCCTGAGTAACTGAAATCGGCTAGGCTAGTAGTACCCCCAGTATCTTGAGTCCCTGAGCTAGCTGCTCTAGTGTACGAGCGCCTGGAATTTGGGTACCTATCCTGGCGTGTGAAGTGGCTGGTGCACTTGGAACCGAAACTGCCAGAGCCAAGGCCTCCTGAAGGTTTGGGATAACAATGGGCACTACTGGTGCCTGAGCTGTTCCCATTAGCTACACAACATTTAGTGTCTGATCCTCAGCTAGAGCGACTGGTGGCTCCACAGGTTTTGCTCTAGCTGTAGTACGAGCCGCACCTCGGCCTCTATCGTGGCCCCTGCCTCTTGCGGTCCTAACTGATGGTACTGGTGGTCGCCCGCCTGATCCGGTTGTATGTGTCCTCACCATCTAAGACAGAAAAGAAGATTTAAGTTTCAAGCTTCTGAATAAAAAATCCGCACGACAAAAATGCAAGAAAGTGAAGTTTCCTAACGGTTCGGTAGCCTTCGAAGATAAGTACAGACGTCTCCGTACCGATGCAAAAGACTCTACTAAACCTGCTCATGACTCGAGAGACCTAAGCAACCTAGTGCTCTCATACCAACTTGTCTCGACCCAACTCCCACAGGAGCCGTGACGGCGCCTAACACTACATACTAGGCCTGCCAACAGTTCACAAAATAGCTAAGCATTTGCATAAACATGGCTTAGTAAACTTAATAGCAGAATATCATAATTATCTGATAAAAAAATAGCAAGACCACTACAACCGTTCCCAAAATATGGTGTCAACGAGTACATGATCAATACTGAGTATCAAAACATAAATCAAATCGTTAGTACAACCGTCTGAATAATAAAACAGCAGTGAAGAAAATAATGGGAAAAAGAGTCAAGGTCTGTGGATGTCATAACAGTATTGAAGAGGACATATCTATCATTAACTCTGTCCAGATGCACCTAGATTTGCACACGAAGTGCAGAGTGTAGTTTGAGTACAACCGACCCCATGTACTCAATAAGTAACAGAACTAACCTTGGGCTGAAAGTATTAACGAGCTCAGAAGAAGACAGTCAGAATCCAATATAATGACAACACAAGTATGATGATGACAATAACAATAAGTAACTCAAAGGAATTAACATAATCGGCTAGTTCATATTATTAAAATTTAAACATGCTTTCAAGTTTAACAATGCCCACTGCAGTCATCAATCTCTCAAGTGCCAAGGGCTCACAATCTCATACCACTCAGCCTAACAACTCATCATATAAAACAACAATGAAAATATGCGATGCAATAATGAACGACGAACAGAGACTGAGATATGACATGCCAAATGAAGAATCATGACTGAGTTTAAAGATATAGTTAAATCAGATAACCCTAAACAACATAAATAGCCTCATTAGGTCTCAACTGAATAACTACATTTCTCAATTTTATTTTGAATAGGTCACTATGTTAATAATTCGAAATTAGTGTCATTATTTCGAAGAGAAAGTATTTTACAAAAAATTACAATAATTAGTGGTATATTTGATAAGTATAATTTTACTACATTTTATTAGAAATAAATTAAGTTTAATTAATTAATTTTAAATAAATTATAGACTAAATGACTATAATTGCAATTGCACAATTAAACACAAAATGGCTATTTCTTAAATTCATTTCCGCCCAATGTGCAAGCCCATGTCTGACAATACCCAGTCCAAATAACCACTCCCATTGGACCAATCAGCAATTGCCACGTCATCGGTCTTCAACACTCACAAAGCAAACATAACTAATTTGAGTCGCTTATTTCCTAGATCAACGACCCACAATTTTACTATATTTTCCACTTTGATTCTTAAAATGCCCAGAGATTTAGCCTAGAGTTTTAATATCGAGCATTGGATTGTGATCCTACGGCCACCAAAATTTCTCACAAAACTGATTTAATCACTAATTATTAGGGCCGTTGATACAACGATCCAACAGCCCAGATTTCTCTCTCATTTCTCTCAATATCGCAGGCCCATCAATCTCAAAAAAACCTTGCACTATTTAGTGCAAGGTTATGAATCACAACAAGAAATAATCCTTTTTGTCTTCATTACCCACAATTCTCGCTGAATCTTTGCCCTTTTCGCCTTTGAGATTCAAAATTTCGCAAATTCGAAAAACCTAACCTAGAGATGAAACTTCAAATCAAAAGTGGTTTTTCAAATTTATGGCATGCATGGCCACCCGTCTTGTCTCTGTACTACGAATCTCGTCATCCTCTTTCCGTTTCCACCATTTAATTTCAAAAGCCCTAATGTTGAAGTCACATACCAAAGGGTGAAATCTCAAATCGTCTGAGATTTCTTGTGTTCTTTCAAGCCAAAGCAAATGAGAAGCCTCCTCAAAACCTCATTATGATTATTCATCGCGAACGCATGGTGGTTATTGTGTTCGCAGAGATGGAGTTTGGTATGCTGGATTTTTGTTCATTACGAATGCAACAAAAGGGTCACGAACACGGAAGGAACCTGGAGCAGCCTACGCGAACGCGACGTGGAGGTCGCCAACGCGAAGAAGGAAGGGGAGCTGGGTCCTGGAAGTGTTAAGCCTTCGCGAACGCAGTTGTGTGATCGTGAACGCGAAGGGGAATTTCGGAAGGCAGTACTTTTAGCCTTCGCGATCGCGAAGGTATTCCCATGATCGGGAAGAAGGACGAGCCTAGGCAGTTTATTTTAAGTCGGGATTTTGCTCACTTCACTCATTTCTCTCTTGGTTTTGGCGATTTTTGGAGAGCTTCAAGGGGAGATTTTCATCATTTATTGCTAGGTAAGTAATTCCCGCATATTGCAAGTTAATTACACGGATTATATAAGGATTTAACATGGAATTTATAGAAAATTGTGGGATTTTGAAGAAAACCTAGAATTTGGTATTTTTTTTTAATTTTTACCACAAAATTGGACATGGGATTTGGAACAAATAATATATTTGAGTTTGTAATGTTATGGGTAAAGTTTATCTTCAAAAATTTTCGAAATTCGGGCACGTGTGCCAGAGGGTAGACGCAGGACTTTACCATGTAATATTTTGAATATTTGAACTTGACTTAAAAATACATAGATATATATTAAGTCGAGCCTTATTACCTTGATTTGTTGGCAAGTTATTTGAGAAATGGTAAAGGTTATACTCACCTTGTGTTCATATACTGTATCGTAAGCTCGTGTCTCGTAATGTGATAATTCATTTCCTTTCTTATAGAGCGGGCCGAACACCTCGACAGGATCATGTATCACAGTCTCATGGGAGTAGGCCGTTCACCTCGGCAGTATAATGGATGCATCTATGGTTCATGCTGCTCGACCCTCGACAGAATACACGTTATGATGGGATCGGGTCGATCGCCTCAGCAATATCATATTTTTTCTGAAATCTGGCCGGACGACCTCGGCATAATCGTGTGTTACATTGCTAGAATTCCGAATATTAGCGAGATTTTCCTTTCACTGATGCCTTGCATTTTATATGGGAATTATTATCCGTTTGTTATTGGCACTTGATATTTTTGAGCTATCGAGATAGAATACGAGATTGAGAAATTGATATTGTTAAAAGAAAATTTTTGAAGATTGTGTTAGTTACCGATTCACCTCACTGCTATTGTTGTACTCTTATTTGTTTATGATTTATTATATTGGTTTATTGGACCAATAGTAAGTGTCGATGTCGACTCCTCGTCACTACTTCTCCGGTGTTAGACTAGATACTTACTAGGCACGCGTTGATTTACGTACTCATGTTGACTTCGTTTGATGATCATCTTGGCACATAGGCGCAGCTATTGAGGAGCCTTCGTGTGAGCTGCATTCCAGGCTACACATCGCAGTCCATAGAGTTTCCATTGTACTATTTATTTTATCTTGTCTTATTTACATTCTAGAGAGATGTTGTATTACTATTGTACTCCTTAGTAAATACTCATGCACTTGTGACACCGAATTTTGGGGGTTCCTACTAGATCTCATTATTGTAGGTCACGTAATTATTATTATTTCACCTTGAAATTTATATCTTATACGGAAATTGGAAAATAAAAGCACGGGTTTTCTACGAGTACTAGATTTTACACAACTTATTTAATGGGATTCATGAATTCAAAAATAATAAAAGGAGTAACAAAGTTGATTAATCACCGTTGGATTGCCTGACGACAGCGTTAGTCGCCATTACGATCTATAGTGGATTTTGGGTCGTGACAGCTGAGTATCAGAGTGTTAGGTTTACATAGGTCTCACGAGTCATGAGCAAGTCTAGTAGAATCTTGCAGATCGGTGTGGAGACGTCTGTACTTATCTTGGGGAGGCTACATGGCTATTAGGAGCACTTCCCTTCATGATTCCTCATCGTGCGATTTGATTCTATTAAAGCTTATGCCTTCATTTCCTTCCCACTCAATCTTATGCGAGATGGGGCACTTGTTTTCAATTGGGAAATGAGGAGCTGTAAATGGTACCACAAATGTGATGCAAGATGTTTTTCCCTGCATATTTGAGTGGGCTATTATCATTACCTTACATAAGAGTGTTCTGTCGTTTCAACCCAGTATCTGTATTTCCTATGGTTTCGAGGCTATACACGGATTATTATGAGGTTTATGCCTTGTTATCACACAGTGTTAGTATAATGGTAGGGTAGTTGTTTATGTGTCGAGGCAGTGAATGACTTGAAAGGAGGATTTTGTAATGCATGATTTAGAGGTTCAACATTTAAATCTAGCAGAGGAAAGGCAATTGAACTATGGATGTTCAAGCTTGGAGTAATGGACTAATGAGACATGATATTTTCGAGCGAGGTGGAATTCTCATTTGTGAGGTGGTGTCATTGTCCTTGTGTAAACGCATTAAGGTCCGCCGGTGTTATGATCTTCTTCGATTTGCCTTCAGGGCAGGGTGTGGTGAAATGGTTCTTGAGAAATGGTCATCATAGATAATGGTTTGTAGCGGTTTCAGAATCGAATTGGTGTTTTTAATGTTGATGGCTCGAGAAAGATGATCTTTTAGGAGGTTTAGAGTTGGTAGTAATTTATTAGTTCATGTGCTACAAGTATGGATTTGATTCAGGGCAACATTTGGGCAGCAAAGGATGAGGAAGGACATTGCGGGAGGTGTCTCACGATGGTTGAATTACTACCAGGTCAAGTATGAAAAGCAGAGGTTGAGAAGTTTCTTAAAAGAGATGGTTTAATCAAAGTGAGAGTCGCAGAGTAGCATATGGATTCTGTGGTAGGATAGCCACATGTCTTGAGAAAAGTTTAGAGCAATTTGGGAATCGTGGGGGGGAGCAACTATGTGTACGTATTTTATTTGAGATGGAAGCTACTACACTGAGGAAGATTGAGTATGGCAAAGAGGAGTTTGTTTGAAATGAAGAGGGGTGTGAAAACTTGATTGCCCTTTTTTGATACAGCGTGACTTCGAGTTTGGAATATATTGTCGGACTTTCAGTTGATGTCAAAGGGGAAGAAATAGACTTGTACAGCTATGGACGAGCATCGGCTCAAGAGGGTTTACTGAAAGTGTGGTAGTTGTACCCAGTGCAGCGTCGTTAGAAGATGTCGGCATGGAATTCCACAGGTGGGTTATCTCCTGTGAGCAGGTTAGCGGCTGCATGATATTGATGAAGTTTCTACGAAGAGTTCTACTTATTACCCAACAGAAGATCGAATACGCGAGTGTGGCTGATAATTCAGAATGTTCTTGAAAAGTTTAACAAGAGACTACAAGAAATTTGGCGGGTTGACGATGCGAGATCATTGTAATTGAGAAGGAGGAATCGATATGGGCTCTACATTATGCGATGGCAGCTTAAAGCTAAGTGGGGAAGCCCATGGTCTATGATTGGATCACTTGGTTGTCTGTTTGTGCGGTTTCTGATTGTTGGTCCATTGGTGGATAAATTATGGCAAAGAAAAGAAAACATTAGGGGTAATTCGAGCAAGAACTTGATAAATGTGTGCTATATTTCACCTTATTGGTTCGTGCGCAGATTTTGGGAAGACTTAGAGTTTACGCTTCTTGTGGATGTGATGTACAAGGAAAAGAATTCAGCAGGTTGCTTCTTTGAGAGGGTGTTCATGTGCTAGCAAGTGTTGGAGTTTGGTTGTATTCTGGACCAGGTCAAAGTAGGTGACTCCCAACAACGGTCCTAGTGGGTTCAAAATTTAAGGTGCATCGTCTAAGGATTTTCTAGGTCCATTATGTGACTGAAGATCGGGATTTTGTAGTAGAGTGTGAGGAATACCTGGGGAAATTCCTATGTTATCATTAGATCTACGGGGCAATATTGGAGGAATGGGAGAAACTACTTCGGACTCGTATAAGATCTTTCATAATGGGTATACCAGTCGGAGATGCTATTATGCGCATAATGAGGGTATGAGATGGTTCATTAGTATTGAGACGATGTGCTCTCGTGGCTCAGGTCACTCCGGATAAAGTGCTGATCGGGTTTGTTATGTTTTTGAATGGAGCTATTATTATTTCTAAAGCAAGTCAAAGAGTAAATTGGAAGAAGTTGGGTCGGTTAGTAATGGCTCAAATCAGCGTGATTGTGGCAATGATCAGTTCCTATAGTATGTAAGCTATATAGGTTATTCGTGGTCATACGCGAGGGCTTGACAGCCACCGTAATTTGATTAATTTTGAGGTATTTGATTATAATGGCCTTATTATGTGTAAATGAATCCCGCAAGAGTTATGACGGTTTAGATAACGACTTGAGGTTTGTATTTTTCTACAGTTGGGGATACAGTTGCAAGTTCTTATGAAATAAGTTATGTTAAAGGTTCCTAGCCAATGGAGTGCTTATTATACTAGTAGTTCAGGGTTATGATGAATTCTTGTACTCTCGCGTAGCGGCATGGTAGGTGTAGTGAGCGGCATGGGAATTGGAAGTTGAGGATCAAGGTTGTGGTTCGGTGTTGACTAGAATGTCACGAGCTCGGATGAGCAGAAAAGAATTTAAATTTTTAGAGTAAGCTGGTATTTTCTTTAGTGTCACCTGAGGATGGTGTCTTGCGTAAGAGGCTTTGTGTACTGATTTGCGGATTCTCGATTTGCTTCATAGCAGTAGCACTATTGGTGGTATGGAGGTTCAGACCTTGCTACTTGGTGCGGAAAGTCATGGGTGCGTATCACACAGGGAAATCTGTATAAGTGTGACATGTTAGTCACTTGATTGTTAAAGATTGAAACCAAGCATGGAGATTATGATACCATCGTTAATTGTTAGAGTTTATGCCTGGAAGGCGCTCCTTTGGTTGTGAACTGTGGGAGTTTGTTCCGGATTAGGACGGCTACTCATGTGTGTCATGAATAGGGCCATTATGGATCCTTGAAAGGTTGTTGGCCTAGTATGGTATAATCAGGATCGACTTGAGGTCCGTTGGTGGGTCTAATATGAATGTATGCTCTACGTCAGGTTGGATGCGTTCTTTCGGCATAACATTGCTTACGGAGGAGTCTTCGGGCATTGGATGTTATTGCCGTCGTCAGCCATCCCATGTAATACTCTATTGTGCCAGGTGGGTTGTGAGACAGCTTGATTATTCACACATGTGTTGTGATCCTGTGTAGCTTGTGGTATTATATGAGCAAGATGGCTCTCGAGATGCAGGTGATATTGCACCTTAGTTGTGCTTGGGTTTTGTAGCGTATGGCACTTTCCGTCTCCCCAAAGATTATATTATGCACTTGGCGTGCTTATGGTCGATATTTGGGAATTTCATACGTATGAGCATTCTAGCTTGGTAGGTATTCCTTATAGATTGTTATGTGTGGATCGAGTGGCACGCCACCACGTGTATGTTGTTTGGATCGGGTTGCACGCCGCAACGGTATCATGTGTGGATTGCATTGTATGCCGTAACGGTACCATTTGTGGATTGGGTTGCATTCCGCAATAGTGAGATGTTGACTATGGTTCCCTATATATATTCTTGTGCATTTTTTTTCTCATTCTCCAAGAAAGGTTCATATCATCTGTTTGACCGTTTTATTCGTTACGCGGGCTGAGTAGTTCCTTTCCAAAGTTCGTTCGTCCTTATGTGTCATATTCAAGTTGTGGCTTGTCGGTGCATTGATGGCGTCATATGAGATATTGGTCAGTGTTTGAGGTGGCTTATTGCCTGAGCAACTTGTACTGGGTGAGACAAGGTTATTGCACCTGAGATCAGTGCGATCGAAGTTATGTAGGGTACATTAAAGAGAAAATATCATTATTAGTTCAGAATGAGGTAACGGTTCTTGTCAGGAGGAGAGAGTCCATGGTTTATAGATTCGGCGGGTGGTTATGACTTGCTACACATCTCTTTCGTCAAGGCAGTATTGCTAGAGTTGGGACGGGGCTTACATGTGTTCTAAGGCGTATCGTGGGCATTGGGTTAGTGAATTTGCAGCTATTGTAGTCGGAGGATGCTATTATGGTCAAACGACTTATGCGGTGCATGGCGTGATTTCAGTGGAGGAGCATGATCATGTTGATACAGTGTGTGGTGACTGATGCGGTGTTCGTATGTTAGAATTGGGTGTCGTGGAGAATTTAAGATGTTGGAATTTGGTTCTAAAGCTTGTTGGCTAAGGTTATAGGAGGGATAATCAGTCTGGCTCGAGCTAACTTGCTCACATTGGTTGTGGTGGCACGAGTAGGTGCATGAGGTGTTAAACAATAATTTTGGACAACTCCGGAGCAGTTCTTGGCACGTTCAAGGACGAACATATGTTTAACTGGGGGAGAATGTAACGAACCGACCAGTCGTTTTGAGCTCTAGAACGTCGATCAGCGGTTTGAGGCCTTGAGTTTCTTCACTTCAGGTATTATGACTTGTACGTGTGGTCGGAATTGAGTTTCGGGAAGTTCGGAGTTGATTTGGAAAGAATAATTCTAATTTCAGAAGTTTTAAGTTGGAAGAATTGACTACGGTTTGGCTTTTGAGTAGACGATCTCGGAATCAGGATATGAAGGTTCCAATAGGTTCATATCATGATTTCGGATTTGAATGTATGTTCGGGTTGAGTATCGGGTCACCCGGGAGCATTTCAGCGCTTATTGTGTAAAGTTGGCATTTTGAAGATTTTAAAACTTCCTAAGTTTGGTTTGAGGTGGACTTTGGTGTTATCGATGTTCATTCGGGATTTCGAGCCTTGGAATAGGTTCATGTCGTGCTTTGTGACTTGTACGTAAGTTTGACATCATTCTAAAATATTTGATATGACTCGGACGCGTTCGTCGAAGTTTGAAAATTAAAAGTTTAAATAAGGATTTCAATCATCAATTTGTAAATTTGATGTTGGTTGGTGTGAATTGAGGCCTTGAGCAGATTCGTATCATGTTTTGGGACTTGTGGTATGATTGGACGGGGTGGTGGGGGCCTCGGGTGTGTTTCGGGATGGTTTCGGGTCATTTCCCAACGTTTTCTTGTTGCTGATGCTGCTTCTGGTGTCATTCATCACAAACGCGTGGTGGTTATCACGTTCGCATAGAAGGAGCTTGGGCTAATGGATGTTTGTTCATCGTGAACGCGATACAAGGGTCGCGAACGATGAAGGGAACCTAGAGCAGCCTATGCGAACGCGACGTGGAGGTTGCGAACGCGAAGAAGGAAGGGGAGTTGGGGCTTGGAAGTGTTAAGCCTTCGCGTACGCAGCTGTGTGACCGCGAATGGAATGGGGAAATTTTGGGAGGCAGTATTTTTAGCCTTCGCAAACGCGAAGGTGTTCCCGTGATTGCAAAGAAAGACGGGCCTGGGCAGATTGTTTTAAGTCGGGATTTCGTTACTTCACTCATTTCTCTCTTGGTTGCGTGATTTTTGGAGAGCTTCAAGGGGACATTTTCATCATCTATTGCAAGGTATGTAATTCCCGCATATTGTAAGTTAATTACATGGATTCTATAAGAATTTAACATGGAAATTTGTGGAAAATTGTGAGATTTTCAAGAAAACCTAGAATTTGGTATTTTTTTATTTTTACCACGAAATTGAACATGGAAATTTGGAATAAGTCATATATTCGTGTTCGTAATGTTATGGGTAAAGTTTATCTTCAAATATTTTCGGAATCCGGACATGTGGGCTCAAGGGTAGACTTGGGACTTTACCGTGTAATATTTGGAATTATAGAATCCATTCTGCTGGCTTAATTAATTGAAATGAACTTGATTTAGAAATATATACATATATATTAGGCCGAGCCTTATTACCTTGAGTTGTTGGCAAGTTATTTGAGAAACGGTAAAGGATATACTCACCTTGTGTTCATATACTGTATCGTAAGCTCGTGTCTCGTAATTCGACAATTCCATTCTTTTCTTGTGCAGCGGGCCGAACGCCTCGGCAGGATCATGTACCACACTCTCATGGGAGCGGGACGTTTGCTTCGGCAGTATAATAGATGCATCTATTGTTCGTGCTGCTCGACCCTCGGCAGTCCACACATTATGATGAGATCGGGCCGATCGCCTTGGTAGTATCATATTCTATCTGCGATCTGGTCGTACCATCTCGGCATAATCGTGTGTTATATCGCTAGCAGTCCGAATATTCGCGAGATTTTTATTCCACTGTGGCCTTGCATTTTATATGGGAATTTTTATCCGTTTGTTATTGGCACTTGATATTTTCGAGCTGTCGAGATAGAATACGAGATTGAGAAATTGATATTGTTAAAAGAATTTTTGGAAGATTGTGTTAGTTACATAGTTACCTCACTACTATTGTTGTACTCTTGTCTGTTTATGATTTACCATATTGATTTATTGGACAAATAGTAAGTGTCGATGTCGACCACTCATCACTACTTCTCGGGTGATAGGCTAGACACTTACTGGGCACGCGTTGATTTACGTACTCATGCTGCATTTCTGCACTAAATGTGCAAGATCTGACAGGTTCATTTGATGATCATCTTGGCGCTTAGGTGCAGCTGTTGAGGAGACTTCATGTCAGCGGCATTCCAGGCTACGTATCTCAGTCCACAGAGTCTCCATCATACTATTTATTTTATCTTTTCTTATTTACATTCTAGAGAGATGTTGCACTATTATTGTACTCCTTAGTAATTGCTCATGCACTTGTGACACTAGGTTTTGGGGGTTCCTACTGGATTCACATTATTGTAATTCACGTAATTATTATTATTTCACCTTGTAATTTAAATCTTATACGGAAATTGGAAAATAAAATCACGAGTTTTCTACGAGTACTAGATTTTTACACTACTTATTCAATGGGAATCATGATTTCAAAAATAATAAAAGGAGTAACTAAGTTGATTAATCACTGTTGGCTTGTCTGACGAAGGCGTTAGGCGCCACCACGATCTATTGTGGATTTTGGATCGTGACAGCTTGGCATCAGACCGTTAGGTTCACTGTCTCACGAGTCATGAGCAAGTCTAATAGAGTATTGCGGATCGGTATGGAGACGTCAATACTTATCTTCGGGAGGCTACAGGACTGTTAGGAGCACTTCCCTTCTTGATTCCTCATCGTGCAATTTGATTCTATTAAATCTTATGCCTTCATTTCCTTCCCACTCAATCTTATGGGACGAGGGGCACTTATTTTCAATTGGCATCGAGGAGTTGTAAAAAAAAACATGTTTGATCTACTGCCATAGAACAGGTTAGTGTACCTCCACCCTCTCTCTTTGACTGTTTCATTCAAAGACCGTGAATGTACTACTGTTTTCCTGTTAATTGTTTCATTTGCAATGTTTGCTATTAGTCTATAATTGCTTATTTTAGTTCACCATGACTTTCTTGTTGCTATGTGGCTAGCTATTATATTTTATCAGTGTTGATTGAGTTGCCAGGTGATCTTAATGACCTTGACTTCTATTCTGTATCAAGCATGCCTATATAATTAAACCCTATGTGATTAAGCTACTTAACATGCCTTAATGACTTCTCATATCTGCCTAAACTTCAGACTTTCCTCTAATGTTCTATTATAATATTCATACATATCACACTATATTCATCTGAGTTCTATTATTCTTTACTTGGGGTTGCTATTAGATGATTCTAACTAGAACATACATAAAAGCATGTAGTGTAACCTTGCATCACTTGGTTAAGGCTTGTCAAGCCTAAGTGTTCAAAATGCTTCCTTTCTTTACATAAGTGTTTGTTAGCCTTTATGCATTCTTGAGTCATCACTATGAAAGCATTATATCCATATGTAACTAATAGTTGTATCCCTAAGTCCCTTTGTATGAAACAGTCTTATCAAGGTGAACCTCTGTGAACATCAGTAATCCTTCTGTACATGTTTTGTTATGATTAGGCTGTCTCTCATGAATTAGATTGTAGTTATGTCTGTTGTTGTTGAATGTTAACTGTTTTATAAGCTTACCAAAACTCCACCATGTCTACATATTAACCTTAATCTATACAGGTGAGTTAAGTCTGCTTAGTATGATGTTTCCCCTGTTCATAAACCCTTGATGATACTGACAATCTGATTTTGTAATGGTTTAGACTCATCCTATCTTGTGAGGTCATAACTTTGCTTAAAATCTATATGTGTGTGGTTAAATGAAAGTTTGGTGTTACAACCCATATTTGCATACGTTAGATTACACCGTAAGTTAGTCTACGTAGGTCCGAGAAGAGATTATCTTTGAGATGATAAGAATTTAGTCCTATTGGTCTTAAAATGATACAAGGGTGTATAAGAGAGGTTAACAAGTATTAGAAGTTAAACGAATCAAGGATGTTATAACTCGTACTTTTGGGTAAATCTAGAGGTGATTAATATTACTAAGAGGTCGTGTTTTAACGTATTTGAATCATATAATATCCATTTCATAAGTCTTGAAGTCAAACGAGTTATGAAATAACAGTCAAAAAAAGTTGTCGCAAGTTAAGTTCATAATTTTACTTAAAATTTAGGTCGAATTCTTTTAAACTATTCTGCCAATTTACATGGAATTGGGGGGGTGATCTACCCAATAAATTGAATATATATGAGTCTAGTTTCAAATGCATTAAACCGTTTGTCGATAAGATCTCAGAGTTGAGAGATATTCGCGTCTTCGCGAGACTGCGCCAAGCAGTTTTCTATGGGGCCCACATAGGCGTTTAAGACATATGGATATATATAACACGCCTCAAACCCGTTTTAAGTCATTAGTTTTCAGTATATTCAGACCTTAGAACCCTAAGAATACTCTCTCAAGGTTCTCTCATGATCCAAGACCAAAACAAAGGGCAAACAACACAAATCAAGTGTCGAAAATCCCGCGGCGCTAGTAAGTTTCTTGTTCTTCTTGTTGTTACTGATTTTTGTGTTGTTCCAGCTCATGTGGGAGGTTGTTTCAAGTTGTTTATGTTCTGTAAAATACTCCCTCAAGTTTTAATATCAACCCTAGGTGACTTCAAGTCTTCTAAAGTGATTCTAGTGCTGAAAAACTCTAATTGATTGCTAGCTTCGCTTCCTTGTTCTTGTGGCACTATTGGAGGGATATTTCGTGGTCAATTAAGGTTAAATTGAATTTTTTATTTCTGTTTAATGGTAAGGAACCTCTTACCCTAGATGTATTTAAGATTATCCAAGTTTCAGCTAAGTCGTTGAAGCTAGAACTTGTCAATTATATATCGAAACGCTTGTTAGTAATGTTGTTGGCTGGTGGACTGTTTTGGGAGGCTCAATATGATTATTATTGATGTTGTTTGGGCTGTTTGGTGATTGTGTTAGCTTGTGGGAAGTCATATAAATGGGGGAGGTGCTATCTGTTTCATCGTAAAATAGGTTACGGTAGATACATAATAGTTATGATGCTTAAACGATAACGATAATGTCATTTCTCTTATTGTAGACTAAGGAGTCGTGGCATTTTCATTACTTGAGGTTGAGCATTATATACAAGTTATTTGAGGCTATCCCTTTCCTTCTTTTGCACGACTGCGATTGTGCATAATGTAATGAATGAGCTTCCAAAGATACTCCACTCTTAGAAGCTAGCAGTACTTACATTGTTTCCCTTCTTATGGAACGATTGAGGTTGATGTTACTTCTCTTGCTCTTCTGTTATCAATGTTGTCGGTACTTCTTGATTCTTGTAAGATTCTTGATGAAGAGTTAGTCCTAATAATGTGTACGGAGGATACCAATCTTACGTCACTCCTAAAGGTTCATAATGTTATTCCAATGAGTCCAACACGCATCATATATATATATATATATATATGTTACTCTGTAGAGCCGCGCTATAGTCGGCCTGGTACGGCACCTATTGTGCAACCACAAATCAGTTTGGTTTTACTGAGCTCCGCGTGATCGGGTACGATTCTACGGAGCCTTATGATAGCCGGGTACATTTTTACCGAGCCTATTAGGGCCGGGTACGATATGATGATGATGATGCCCATAGAGGCTTATGTTTTAAAAGTTTATGTGTATGTATATATATATATATATATATTTGTGTCATGCATTTCATATTAGTAAGCCTCAGAGGTACCCAGATGTTGCAGGTTGTATATTCTCTATTCCTTTTTACATTACTATTGTTGCTTATGCTTTCCTACTTTACGTACTCAGTACTTTATTCGTACTGACGTCCTTTTTATTGCTGCAGGTCCTGATAGACAGGTAGGCGAAGCTCCCCACCATAGTAGTCTGCCCAGATTAGCAGTTATTGGCGATATCCCTTCTCCGGACTTGCCGTGATCTTGGTATGCATTTTTGCTATTGACATTATGGATATGTCGGGGCCCTGTTCCGGCAATGTTGCTGCATTTGTGTTCCTTTAGAGGCTCATAGACAAGTGTCGACTCATGTATAGTTTGGATTGCCTTGTTGATTGATTTTTGTTGTATAGTCTCTCATGGCAGCTTGTCAGCTTGTACCTTATACATAGCTTCATGACAGCCTTGTCGGTGCATGGTATATATGTTCATGCCATTATCTGTCATTGTTGGTTGTTTAGGATTCATGTCTACAATTCATGTTGATCTCGTCGGCCCTTATAGATAATAAAAAAGGATAAATAAAATGTGTGCTGGTGCTCGGCAGGTATGGCCCGGGCGCCAGTCATGGCCCTCCAGTTTGGGTCATGACAAACTTGATATCAGAGCAAGTCTGTCCTAGGGGTTGTCTAGTAGCGTGCCACATTTATAATCAGGAGGCTACATGACCTTTAAGGTTGTTACCTTCTTCCTAAATCTAGATCGTGTGTAGAGTTGAGTCGTAAGTGTTCGTCTCTAACATTCACCATGTTTTCTTTCAGTGATGCCTTCGACTAGGAAGCAAGCGATTAGTAGACGGCTTGATATAGCTGCGGGAGAGGGTACCAGTCAGTTGCCTCCAGCCAGAGCAGGCCAAAGTGAGCCTCAGAGTGAGGTGCCGTCTCATACCTCATCTACTCCTTCTCCTCCAAAGGATATTAGGAGGCATCCAGCACCTTTAGTTCCTCCGTCTAGCACTATAGACCTGGATATGCGGAGTGCGGTATAGTTGTTGACTAGTTTGGTAGCTGCTCAGGCTCAGAGGCAAAATACCGGTGCTGCTGATAAACTGGTTAGTGCGAGAGTTTGTGATTTTATTAATCTAGACCCTCCAGTGTTTCCCAAATCATACCAAAAGGAGGACGCGCAGACTTTTATTGATCAGGTTCATCGTACACTGCGGGTTATGCATGCTAGTGATACGGAGGCAGTAGAGTTGGCTTCTTATCGTTTACGGGATTTAGCAGTTTTTTGGTATGATAGTTGGGAGAGATCCAGGGGTCCGAATGCTCTTCCACCTGTGTGGAAGGAATTTTCTGAGGCCTTTCTTCGTCACTACTTGCCAGTTGAGATACGACGAGCTAGAGCTGATAAGTTCTTGAACCTTCGACAGGGTAATATGAGTGTGCGAGAGTATAGTATGCAGTTTGATTCTTTAGCAAGGTATGCTTCCCATATGGTGGCCGAGATGAGCGATAGGGTGCACCTGTTGGTGAACGGGTTGGGACCACATCTGATAAATGAGTGCACGACAACCTCTTTGGTAAAGGGCATGGATATTTCCCGTATTCAGTCTTATTCCCAGACACTAAAGGATCTTAAGCGCCAGCAAAGGGCAGACAGGGAGTAGGGCCAGCATAAAAGGGCGAGATTTGCAGGGTATTCTGGTGACTTCAGAGGTAGTATCAGGCCCCAGTCTTCAAGGAGTTTGGCGCCACCTATTGCTAGTGCTCCTTCACAGTTTCAGAGGCCTCGGTATATATCAAATTACCTATTCTAGTTTAGGTTAGAGTTCGCGGGCATTAGGCTCACATTATCATATTAATACTAGTCAGACGAGACTCCAACACCTCATTGTGATCAGTGCGGCAAGGCCCACTTTGGACTGTGCCGTCGGGGTTCCGATGCGTGTTATTCTTGCGGACAACCTGGCCATATGATGCGGGATTGTCCTAACAAAGGAGGTGGTGGTATGACTCAGCCGACTAGATCTGTGTCTGGTTCTTCCTCATCAGTTCAACCTCCAGCACGGGGTTTTCAGCAGTCGACAGGTCGTGGTAAGGGTAGAGGTGCAGTGCCGAGTTTGAGTGGTACTCAAAATCGAACATATGTTCTAGTAGGTCGACAGGATCTCCAGTCATCTCCGGATGTTGTTACAGGTATATTGTCTGTGTTTTCTTATGTAAGAGATTTCATCCCGAATATCTCTACATACATTTCACCACTCATAGAAATGCTCAATGTTGCACCCTTTGTGGCTAATAAGTTTGGCAAGCCTGAATTAATAAGTAAACCACTTGTGGTATCTACTCCGATAAGAGAATATGTGATTGCTAGAAGGGTATATAGAGGTTGCACAGTGATGATTTATAGTCGTCAAACCTCGGAAAATTTATTTGAGTTAGAAATGGTTGATTTCGATATGATAATGGGAATGGACTGGTTGGCCTCATGCTACGCAAATGTTGATTGTTGTACGAAGATGGTTAGGCTTCAGTTTTCTGGTGAACCGATCATCGAATGGAAGGGGAACATTGCTATGCCAAAAGGTAGGTTTATTTCCTATCTTAAGGCAAGGAAGATGATCTCAAAAGGTTACATTTATCATCTCGTTCGCATTAGGGATGCGGAGGCGAAGCCGCCTACTCTACAATCAATCCCCGTGGTCAATGAATTTCCAGATGTTTTCCCAGATGAACTCCCATGTCTTCCTCCTAAAAGGGAGATTGAGTTTAGCATTGATGTGTTTCCTGACACTCAACCGATCTTTATCCTTTCATACAGGATGGCCCCGGTAGAGTTGCGAGAGTGGAAGGCGTAGTTGAAGGACTTACTGGATAAGGGCTTTATTAGGCCTAGAACTTCACCTTAGGGTGTGCCAGTCTTGTTCGTGTGTAAGAAAGACAGGTCGTTAAGGATGTGTATCAATTATCGAAAGTTCAATAAGTTTACTATAAAGAACAAATATCCACTTCCAAGGATTGACGATCTGTTTGACCAACTCCAGGGTGCCATGTATTTCTCCAAGATTTACTTACGTTCAGGGTATCATCAGGAGAGGGTTAAGGAGAAGGATATTCCAAAGACAGCCTTTCGGACAAGATATGGGCACTTTGAGTTCTTGGTGATGTCGTTCGGGCTAACAAATGCCCCAGCAGCTTTTATGGATCTCATGAATAGTGTATTAAGGCCCTATCTTGATGTGTTTGTGATCGTATTCATTGATGACATTCTAGTGTATTCTCGTTCAGAGACGGAACATACGGGCCACTTGCGGATAGTACTACAGACCCTTTAGGATTGTAAGTTATATATTAAGCTCTCCAAATGTAAATTCTGGCTAAACTCAATATCATTCCTTGGCCATATGATATCTGAAAAGTGTATTAGTGTCAACATTCAGAAGATTGATGTAGTGAAGAACTGGCCAAGACCTACAACACCGTCAGAAGTTCGCAGCTTCCTGGGGCTAACAGGATATTATAGGCAGTTTGTAGAAGGATTTTTCTCTATGTCTGCACCATTGACTAAGTTAACACAGAAAGCTACCAAGTTCTAGTGGTCTGACGCTTGTGAACGTAGTTTTCAGGAGCTAAAGAATCGATTGACATCCGCGCTAGTGCTCACCCTCCTAGAAGGAACAGAAGGTTATGTGGTACATTGTGATTCCTCAGGTATAGGTTTGGGATGCGTACTGATGCAACGTGGGAATGTGATTGCTTATGCATCAAGAAAATTGAAAAAGAATGAAAATAATTATCCGACTCGTGATTTGGAATTGGCTGCAGTAATATATGCTTTGAAGATATGTCGGCACTACTTATACGGTTTCCATGTTGACATCTACACATATCACAAATGTTTACAATACATATTCAAGCATAAGGATTTGAATATGAGGCAGCGTAGGTGGCTTGAATTAATGAAATATTACGATGTCGAGATACTGTACCATCCCGGTAAAGCCAATGTTGTGGCTGACGCTCTCAGTCGTAAGTCAATGGGAAGCTTAGTACACATTGAGGCATGCAGACAGGGGTTGACTAAAGAGCTTCATCAACTAGACAATATGAGAGTCAGATTGTTAGACTCAGATGACGGAGGTGTTACTATACATAATACGTCAGAATCATCTTTGGTAACCGAGGTAAAAGCACGGCAATATGAAGATCCTACCTTAGTATGATTGAGAGAGAGCATTCAACAGTGTAAAATTACGGCTTTTGAGATTGGAGGAGATGGGGCACTAAGATATCAGGGCTGATTATGTGTGCCTAATGTAGCAGGGTTGCGAGAGAAGATTCTGATTGAGATCCATCAGTCCCGATATTCCATCCATCCCGGTTCGACAAAGATGTATCATGACATTAAGGAGCAATATTGGTGGGATAACATGAAGAAGTCTATTGCAGAATTTGTAGTCCAGTGCCCTAATTGTCAACAAGTAAAGATTGAGCATCAGAAACCTGGTGGATTGATTCAAAATATAGAAATTCCAACCTGGAAATACGAGGTGATTAATATGGATTTAATTGTTGGTTTACCTCGCTCTTATCATAAGTTTGACTCCATCTGGGTGATAGTTGATCGACATACAAAATGTGCCCATTTTCTGCTAGTTAAGACAACTTACACAGCTGAAGACTATGCGAAGTTGTATCTCAAGGAGATTGTTAGGCTTCATGGTGTGCCGATGTCTATTATATCAGACAGAGGAGCTCAATTTACGGCTAACTTTTGGAGGTCTTTTCAGAAGGGTTTAGGCACACCAGTGAATCTCAGCACGGCATTCCATCCACAGACTGATGGACAGGCTGAACGTACCATCCAGACACTTGAAGATATGCTACGAGCATGTGTTCTAGATTTCAGGGGGAACTGGGATGATCACCTGGCACTCATATAATTCGCCTACAATAATAGTTACCATTCCAGCATTAAAATGGCTCCGTACGAGGCACTGTACGGGAGGAGATGTAGGTCACCAGTTGGATGGTTCGAAGTCGGTGAGACCGAATTATATGGGCCAGACTTGATTCACCAAGCCATTGAGAAGGTTAAAGTGATACAAGAGCGACTGAAGACGGCCCAAAGCAGGCAAAAATCTTATTCCGATGTCCGACGTCGTGACCCGGAATTTGATGTTGGTAATTGGGTTTTCCTGAAGATCTCACCGATGAAGGGTGTTATGCGTTTTGGGAAGAAGGGTAAACTGAATCCGCGGTATATCGGGCCGTACAAAATTCTTCAGCGAATTGGACAGGTTGCTTATGAGTTAGAATTGCCATCTGAATTAGAACTCACAGGACGGTGATCGGAAGCCGTGAGTTCGAGTTATTCACTTGTAGCGGAATGTTTTGTGGACTGTTTTGTGTTGCTGTTAGGCTGCGTGTTTTACTACTGTTTTGTGGAGTTTTGGAGGAATAAGGGTGTGGAGAAAAACCATATAGATTTAGGGTTGTGGGCTGATAGTTCTTCGTAACATTTCCGGGTCGTTTGACACGACTATGGTGGCCATCGTATGTATGAAGTGATTAGCTTGTGCGTGGGCTGTTTTGGGAGGCTCAATATGATTATTATTGATGTTGTTTGGGCTGTTTGGTGATTGTTTTGAATTGTGTGAAGTCATATATATAGGGGAGGTGCTGTCCGTTTTACCGCAAAATAGGTTACAGTTGATACATAATAGTTACAACGCTTAAACGATAACTGTAGTGTCATTTCTCTTATTGTAGACTAAGGAGTCGTGGAATATTCATAGCTTGAGATTGGAAAGTATATACAAGGTATGTGAGACTATCCTTTTCCTTCTTTTGCACTACTCTGATTGTACATAATGCAATGAACGAGCCCCAAAGATACTCTACTCTTAGAAGGTAGTAGTACTTATATTGTTTCCCCCTTATGGGAGGATTGATGTTGATGTTACTTCTTTGATCTTGTGCCAGTCCGAAAGGTTGAAACTGTGATTCCAATGAGTCCAGCATGCATTATCTATTTTACTCTACCGAGCCGTGCTATAGTCGGCCGGGCAGGTACCTATTGTGCAACTATATATATATATATGTTTTACACTACTTAGTCGCGCTATAGACGACAACTATTTTACTTTACCACGCCGCGCTATGTTGGCCGGGCAAGCACCTATTGTGCAACCACTGATCAGTTGGGTATGATGATGAGGAGGCCCACAGAGGCATATGTATGAGATGATGATGGCCCACAGAGGCGTATATATGTATATGATGATTTTAAAAAGGATATAAATATATATATATATATATATATATATATATGTTTTACACTACTTAGTCGCGCTATAGACGACAGCTATTTTACTTTACCGCGCCGCGCTATAGTCGGCCGGGCAGGCACCTATTGTGCAACCACTGATCAGTTGGGTATGATGAAGATGAGGCCCACAGAGGCGTATGTATATGATGATGATAAGGCCCACAGAGGCGTACGTATATGATGATTTTAAAAAGGATATATATATATGCATGTGCACATCAGGCATCTCATGGTTAGTCGCCCTCAGAGGCATACAGATGGTACATATTGTATGTTTCTTATCCCGATACATGTTATTGTTCTTATGTTATGTTTTCCCGTCTTACATACACAGTACTTTATCCGTACTGACGTCCTTTCATTTGTGGACGCTTCATGTCGTGCTGCAGGTCCGGACAGACAGATAGGCGAGGCTCCCCCACCACAGTAGGTTGTCCAGTTCAGCGGATATTGGCGAGATCCATCCTTCGGACTTGCCGTAGTCTTGGTATGCATTTTGTTATAGGCATTATGGGCATGTGGGGCCCTGTTCTGACACAAGTTGCATCATGTATGTTCCAGTAGAGGCTCATAGACAAGGGGTGGATTTATGTATAGTTGGATTGCCTTGTCGGCAAATGTATATTGTTGTATAGTTTTTGCATCGCAGCCTTAAGGGCCATATTATATATACGTATGTTCATGTTATTGTATGGTATTTCAATTGATCATGATCATGGGTTTCTATTCATACAGGCATCGTCGACCTTTAAGATAACAAGGAAGGTAAGATGATAGGTACGCCGACACTCGGCGAGTAGGGTCCGGGTGCCAGTCGCGACCCTCCGGCTTTTAAAAAGGATATATATATATGCATGTGCACATCAGGCATCTCATGGTTAGTCGCCCTCAGAGGCATACAGATGGTACATATTGTATGTTTCTTATCCCGATACATGTTATTGTTCTTATGTTATGTTTTCCCGTCTTACATACACAGTACTTTATCCGTACTGACGTCCTTTCATTTGTGGNATATGCTTTGAAGATATGTCGGCACTACTTATACGGTTTCCATGTTGACATCTACACATATCACAAATGTTTACAATACATATTCAAGCATAAGGATTTGACCATGAGGCAGCGTAGGTGGCTTGAATTAATGAAATATTACGATGTCGAGATACTGTACCATCCCGGTAAAGCCAATGTTGTGGCTGACGCTCTCAGTCGTAAGTCAATGGGAAGCTTAGTACACATTGAGGCATGCAGACAGGGGTTGACTAAAGAGCTTCATCAGCTAGCCAATATGAGAATGAGATTGTTAGACTCTGATGACGGAGGTGTTACTGTCCATAATACATCAGAATCATCTTTGGTAACCGAGGTAAAAGCACGGCAATATGAAGATCCTACCTTAGTATGATTGAGAGAGAGCATTCAACAGTGTAAAATTACGGCTTTCTAGATCGGAGGAGATGGGGCACTAAGATACCAAGGCCGATTATGTATGCCTAATATGGCAGGGTGCTAGAGAAGATTATGATTGAGATTCATCAGTCCCGATATTCCATCCATCCCGGCTCGACAAAAATGTATCATGACATTAAGGAGCAGTATTGGTGGGATAACATGAAGAAGTATATTGTGTGATTTGTAGCCCAGTGCCCTAATTGTCAACAAGTAAAGATTGAGCATCAGAAACCCGATGGATTGATTCAAAATATAGAGATTCCGACTTGGAAATGGAGGTGATTAATGTGGACTTCATTATTGGATTACCTCGCTCTTATCATAAGTTTGACTCCATCTAGGTGATAGTTGATCGACTTACAAAATGTGCCATTTTTTGCCAGTTAAGACAACTTACACAGCTGAAGATTTTGCGAAGTTGTATATCAAGGAGTTTGTTAGGCTTCATGGTGTGCTGTTATCTATTATATCATATTGAGGAGCTCAATTTACGGCTAACTTTTGGAGGTATTTTCAGAAGGGTTTAGGCACACAAGTGAATCTCAGCACGGCATCCCATCCGTAGATTGACAGACAGGCTGAACGTACCATTCAGACACTTGAAGATATGCTACGAGCATGTGTTCTAGATTTCAAGGAGAGCTGGGATGACCATCTGGCACTCATAAAATTCTCCTGCAATAATAACTACCATTCCAATATTAAAATGGCCCTGTACAAGGGGCTATATGGGAGGAGATGTAGATCACCAGTTGGATGGTTTGAAGTCGGTGAGACAGAATTATATGGTCCAGATTTGATTCACCAAGCCATTGAGAAGGTGAAAGTGATAGAAGAGCGACTGAAGACGGCACAAAGCAGGCAAAAGTCTTATTCTGATGTCTGACGTCGTGACCTGGTATTTGAGGTTGGCGATTGGGTTTTCTTGAGGATCTCGTCGATGAAGGGTGCTATGCATTTTGGGAAGAAGGGTAATCTAAGTCCACGGTATATCGAGTTGTACAAAATTCTTCGACGAATTGGATAGGTTGCTTATGAGTTAGAATTACCATCCGAATTGGAATTTGTCCACCCGATATTCCATGTATCTATGTTGAGGAAATGTATTGGAGACCCTTCTCGGGTCGTCCCTATCAAATATGTAAGAGTTACAAAGGATCTATCATATGACGTAGTAGCTATATTAGATCGACAAGTCCGCAAGCTGAGAACAAAAGATGTAGCTTCCTTTAAAGTATTGTGGAGGAACAATAATATGGAAAAAATGACATGGGAAGCAGAAGATTAGATGAAGTATAAATACCCTTACCTGTTCCAGATGGAAGATAACGAGGATGTCGGGAGAAAGCAGGATACATTAGAAGGTGAAACGTCTCTATGAGGTAGGCAATATCTTTAGAATACTCTTTCTTAATACAAAATGGTGATATGTAGATAATGTACATATATATAATGCTTTTAGCCTTGTAAGGCCATTGGTTGGGTTTAACTGCTTGCAAGTTTTGCTAGTGTCTATTCAATAGGAGAAACTCAGCCGGAAATTTTCGTTGGAATCCACGATGAGTTAGACTCCCCGTAAACCCTTACATTCGAGGACGAATGTTCCTAAGGGGGGCAGGATGTTACAACCCATATTTGCATACGTTAGATTACGCCATAAGTTAGTCTACGTAGGTTCGAGAAGAGATTATCTTTGAGATGATAAGGATTTAGTCCTATTGGTCTTAAATGATACAAGGGTGTATATGAGTGGTTAACAAGTATTAGAAGTTAAACGAATCAAGGATGTTGTAATTCGTATTTTCGGGTAAATCTAGAGGTCATTAATATTATCAAGAGGTCGTGTTTTAAGGTATTTGAATCATATAATATTCGTTTCATAAGTCTTTAATTTAAATGAGTTATGAAACAAAAGTCGACAAAAGTTGTCGCAACTTACGTTCATAATTTTACATAAAATTTAAGTCAAATATTATTAAAATTTTCTCCCAATTTACTAGGAATTGGCGGGTGATATAGCCACCAAATAGAAGATATATGAGTTTAGTTTCCAACACATTAAACTGTTTGTCGATAAGATATCAGAGTTGAGAAATATTCGCGTTTTCGTGAGACTGCGCCAAGCAGCTCTCTATGAGGCCCATGTAGGCGGGTAAGACATATGGACCTATATAACACGCATCAACCCCATTTTGAGTCATTAATTTTCAGTATATTCAGACCTTAGAACCCTAAGAACACTCTCTCAAGTTTCTCTCATGATCCAAGACCAAAACAAAGGGCAAATAACACAAATCAAGTGTCGAAAATCCCGCGGCGCTAGTAAGTTTCTTGTTCTTCTTGTTGTTACTGATTTTTGTGTTGTTACAGCTCGTGTGGGAGGTTTTTTCTTAAGTTGTTTATGTTATTTAAAATACTCCCTCAAGTTTTAATATCAACCCTAGGTGATTTCAAGTCCTCTAAAGTGATTCTAGTGCCGAAAAACTCTAATTGATTGCTAACTTCGCTTCCTTGTTCTTGTGGCAGCATTGCAAGGATATTTCATGGTCACTTAAAGTCAAATTTGAGTTTTTCTTTCTGTTTAAAGGTAAGCAACCTCTTATCCTACATGTATTTAAGATTATCCAAGTTTCGGCTAAGTCGTTGAAGCTAGAACTTGTCAGATATATATCGAAAGGCTTGTTAGTACTGTTGTTGGCTGGTAGACTGTTTTGGGAGGCTCAATATGATTATTATTGATATTGTTTGGGCTGTTTGGTGATTGTGTTTACTTTTGCGAAGTCATATAAATAGAGGAGGTGCTATCTGTTTCATCGTAAAATAGGTTACGGTTGAGACATAATAGTTATGAAGCTTAAACGATAACGATAATGTCATTTCTCTTATTGTAGACTAAGGAGTTGTGGCATTTTCATAGCTTGAGGTTCGGCAGTATATACAAGGTATGTGAAGCTATCCCTTTCCTTCTTTTGCATGACTTCGATTGTGCATAATGTAATGAACGAGCTTCCAAAGATACTCCACTCTTAGAAGCTAACATTACTTACATTGTTTCCCTTCTTATGGAACGATTGAGGTTGATGTTACTTCTCTTGTTCTTCTGTTATCAATGTTGTCGGTACTTCTTGATTCTTCTAAGATTCTTGATGAAGAGTTAGTCCTAATAACGTGTACGGAAGATACCGACCTTACGTCACTCCGAAAGGTTCAGAATGAGATTCCAATGAGTCCAGCACACATCATATATATGTATCTATTTTACTTTACAGAGCCGCGCTATAGTCGGCCGGGTACGGCACTTATTGTGCAACCACTAATCATTTGGGTTTTACCGAGCTCCACATGGACGGGTACGATTCTACCGAGCCTTATGATGGACGGTACGTTTTTACCACGCCTATTAGGGTTAGGTACGATATGATGATGATGATGCCGACAGAGGCGTATGTTTTAAAATTTTATGTGTGTATATATATATATATATATATATATATATATATATATATATATATATATATTTGTATCATGCATTTCATGTTAGTAGCCCTCAGAGGCATCCAAATGTTGCAGGTTGTATATTCTTTATTCCTGTTTACATTACTATTGTTACTTATGATTTCCTGCCTTACGTACTCAGTACTTTATTAGTACTAGCGTCTTTTTTATTTGTGGATGCTGCATGTCGTGCTGCATGTCCTGATAAACAGGTAGGCGAAGCTCCCCCACCATAGTAGCCTGCCCAGATTAGCTATTATTGGCGAGACCCCTTCTCCAGACTGGCCGTGATCTTGGTATGCATTTTGGCTATAGACATTATGTGTGTTTGGGGGTCTTGTTCCGGCAATGTTGCAGCACTTGTGTTCCTTTAGAGGCTCATAGACACGTGTCGACTCATGTATAGTTTGGATTACCTTGTCGACTGGATTTTTTTGTATAGTCTCTCTAGGCAGCTTGTCAGCTCGTACTTTATACATAGCTTCATGACAGCCTTGTCGGCCCATGTATATATGTTCATGCCATTATCAGTCATTGTTGGTTGTTTAGGAACACGCCTACTATTTATATTGATATCGTTGGCCCTTATAGATAAGAAGAAAGGTTCGATAAAATGTGCGTTGGTGCTCGGCAGGCATGGCTCGGGTGCCAGTCATGGCCCTCCAGTTTCGGTCGTGACATTTGGCATAAATCATTGTTTTTCCCTCATGACTTCATACTTTTGTACACCGTATTGAAACTGCACTCAGTTCTCTCCTTCCCTGTTAATCTGAATTGAATCCGGCCTTGGAGAAACATCTTGTTGTTTCTGATTGAATATAATAACATGCGTATGTCATTGTATAAAGAAGTAGTTCTTCCTTCAATTCCAAACTGAAGTGAGACTGATAGTATTTGATCCTGTTAAGCACTCTTAGGATTTCCATTTTTTGAATCTACAAACCTGTAGTTATGCTATAGGTTCTGATTATACTCTGGTGTCCCTAATAATACCTGCAAAGGTTTATGATTATGACTTTTTTTCTGAATCTTTCCTGATGTTTTCAGTCCAAATAGTATTGTTAAGTGTGTGCTAATGAGAAGATCTGATGTTAAACTAACCTGTGATCAATCTATTAGGGCAATAACATTTGTATCCCTAAGTTGTTGCAGCTCTAAACTATGTGCTTTTATCTGTCTGTGAGATGTGTGATTCCAATTGTTTGGTTCCTTAGCAATGATAGTATAACTGTTCCTGTCTCCATCTATGGTTGGAAACTTGACCTTGAAACTTGTTCAATGTGTGTTTCATTTACTTAATACTGGAAACATAGTCATAAAAATAAATTGTTTCTGTGTTTCTCATATTATTATGTTAAAAAGAAATACGCATCTATGTTAGGGTGTGTTATGGTGGTTGGTTCACATTGAAAGAGCCTCATTGGCACTTAATCATATAGTGAAAAACTAATAGTTCGTGGTTAGGGGTATTCGAGAGTAGAATTTAACTTTAGGATGGTGTCATGACCCAAAAGCCACTGTAGATCGTGATGGCGCCTAATGCCGGCCATCAGGCAAGCCAACAGTGATTAATCAACTTAGTTACTCATTTTATTATTTTCGAAATCATGAATCCCATTAAATAAGTAGAGTAAAACCTGGTACTCGTAGAAAACCCGTAATGTTTTTTCCAATTTCCATATAAAATATATATTACAAGGTGAAATGATAATAATTATGTGAACTACGATAATGAACATCCAGTAGGAACCCCCAATACCCGGTGTTACAAGTGCATGAGCATCTACTAAGAAGTACAATAATAATACAACATCTGTCTGGAATGCAAGTTAGAGAGTACAAAATAAATAACTCTGATGGAGACTCTGTATGCTGCGGATCGTAAAGTAACAATAAGCCCCCAAAACATGGAATGCAACTAACCAGAAATTCCCCGCAACAGCCGTGCTTTTGCGCCCAAAAGACCACCAAACATATATATATGTATACCTACACAATAAGTGCATCAAGTATAGCATGAGTACGTAAATCAACGACCTACCCAGTAAGTATCTAGCCTAACCCGGAGAAGTAGTCACGAGGGGTCGACATTGACATTTACTAGTGGTCTAATAACTCTAATATAATAGGAAGTAAACAAATATACGGCAGGGTAATAAACAGTATAAACAAATATAGGTACGTGGTACAATCCTCCTCTGAACAGTAAATTCACGCTCTCAATTATCAGTTACCTCCTTAGCGGGAGTATATATGAAATGAACCTTACCAAATAGGTCGTCAGAACTCAAATCAGGAAAACACACGGATACACTGGTTTCTTGTCAAATATTCTGCATGACGCTGAGCGAACGGCCCGATCCCATAAGAGTATTTTATAGAAATGACTAGGCATATAGCCCGATCCCATAATAATGTGTACACCGCCGAGGGTCGAGCGGCACGAACTATAGACGAATCTACTATACTGCCGAGGTGAATGGCCTGATCCTATTAGAGCATGAAGCTTTAACGGGTCCTTGACCCCACTCACAAATAAATGTGTGAGTTACGAACTTGATGAAAAGCTTTGCGATGAAAACGCACAACGTGGGAAGAATTCATAATGGAAGTACAAATATTCCGCAGATTATCAAGTAGCTCGTCACATCTCTACAATAGCAAGTCTATCACTCTATGCAAGTCTAGTCTCAAGTTGTAACGCGAAAAAAATGAATTAAATGAGCAAAATGACTCAAATAGTACAATTATAGCATGCGTGAACCTAAGTCTACATGGACATATTCAGGAATTCTAGCATACGCACGGCCACTCGTCACCTCATACGTGTGTAGCTCCTACTACATGTAGAACATAAGAATATAACTCCTACAGGGTAAATTCTCCTTCACAGGGTTAGGAAGGAGACTTACCTCACTCCGAAGTTCCATAAATGGCTCCAACGCCACTCTAACACCTCAAACTGATGCACGTCGCTCCAAAACTAGTTCAAACCAATAAAAATATACTCTAATACTCGAAATAAATCAATTTATAATGATTCCCAACTGTTACAACCCATATCCACACATTTTAGTTCATGCCATATGTTATTTAACATAAATCCATGAAGTAATTATCTTTGAGATGATAAGAAGTTATCCTATTGGTCTTAAGTGATATAAGGGTGTACAAGGGTGATTAACAAGTATTAGGAGTTAAACGAATCAAGGATGTTGTAACTCATATTTTCGGGTAAACCTAGAGGTGCTTAATACACTCAAGAGGTCTTTTTTAAGGTATTTGAATCATATAATATCTATATCATAAGTCTTGAAGTCAAACGAGTTATGAAACAAAAGTCGACAAAAGTTGTCGCAACTTAGGTTCATAATTTTACTTAAACATTAGGTCAAATGTTTCTAAGCTTTTCTCCCAATTTACAAGGAATTACGGGGTGATATACCTACCAAATTAAATATCTATGAGTCTAGTTTCTAACGCATTAAACCGTCTGTCAATACGATCTCGGAGTATAGAGATAATTGTATCTCCGCAGACTTGCGCAGATTGGTAGGTGACAAGTAGGTGCATCACCTACTTGCCAAAATTAGAGGACAAAATTAAAAGTCCCAAAGTCGGCCAAGAGAGGACTTTTAAGGGGTTATAAACTCATTTATTTCACCCTTATTTTAGACCTTCAAAACCAAATTGAACTCCTGCAACCCCTCCCCAAAAATCCCACACAAACCCTAATTGACTTTCCCTCTCTTTCAAGTTCTAATTGGGGGTGAAACCTAGAGTTTGAAGAACCAAGGAAAGGGCTAAGTTATCCAACAAGTAAGGTAAGTTTACTCCTCTCTTTCATACATTTTTTCTCCTGTGAATTCATGGTAATTCGTTCTATACATGTAAGAACTCACGGGACGGTGATCGGAAGCCGTGAGTTCAAGTTATTCACCTGTAGCGGACTGTTTTGTGGACTGTTTTGTGTTGCTGTTGGGCTGCATGTTTTACTCCTGTTTTGTGGAGTTTTGGATGAAGAAGGGTGTGGAGAAACAGCATATAGATTTAGGGTTGTGGGCTGATAGTTCTTCGTAACATTTCCGGGTCGTTTGACACGACTACGGTGGCCATCGTATGTATGAAGTGACTAGCTTGTGCGTGGACTATTTTAGGAGGCTCAATATGATTATTATTTATGTTTTTTGGGCTGTTTGATGATTATTTTGAATTGTGTAAAGTCATATATATAGGGGAGGTGCTGTCCGTTTCATCGTAAAATAGGTTGTGGTCGATACATAATAGTTATGACGCTTAAATGACAACGATAGTATCGTTTCTCTTATTGTAGAGTAAGGAGTTGTGAAAGTTGCATAGCTTGAGATTGGGGCAGTATATACAAGGTATGTGAGGCTATCCTTTTCCTTCTTTTGCACGACTCCGATAGTACATGATATAATGAACGAGCTTCCAAAGACACTCTACTCTTAGAAGCTAGCAGTACTTACATTGTTTCCCCTCTCATGGAACGATTCACGTTGATGTTGCTTCTCCTGTTCTTATGTTATCAATGTTGTTGGTACTTTCTGATTCTTATAAGGTTCATGGTGAAGAGTTAGTCCTAATAACGTGTATAGAGGATACCAACCTTACATCACTCCAAAAGGCTTAGAACGTATTTTCATGAGTCGAGCATGCATTATATATATGTATAATTTTACTCTACCGAGCTGCACTATAGTCGGCCGGGTACGGCACCTATTGTGCAACCACTGATTAGTTGGGTTTTACCGAGCTCCACGTGGCCGGGTACGATTCTACCGAGCCTTATGATGGTCGGGTACGTTTTCACTGAGCCTATTACGGTCGGGTATGATATGATGATGATGATGCCCACAGAGGCGTATGTTTTAAAAGTTTATGTATATATGCATATGTATCATGCATTTCATGTCAGTAGCCCTCAGAGGTACCCAGATGATACAGGTTGTATATTCTTTATCCCTGCTTACATTACTGTTCGTACTTATGGTTCCCTGCCTTACATACTCAGTACTTTATTCGTACTGACGTCCTTTTATTTGTGGACGCTGCATGTCGTGTTGTAGGTCCTGATAGATAGGCAGGTGCAGCTCCCCCACCACAGTAGGCTGTCCAGTTCAGCAGTGATTGGCGAGATCCCTTCTCCGGGCTTGTCGTGGTCTGGGTATGCATTTTGTTATAGATATTATGGGTATGTCAGGACCCTGTTCCGGCTATGTTGCAGTACATATGTTCCTTTAGAGGCTCATAGACATCATGTATAGTTTGGTATGCCTTGTTGGCTGGTTTTTGTTGTATAGTCTTTCATGGTAGCGTGGTAGCTCGTACCTTATATATAGTTTCTTGATTGTCTGGTCATCACATGTTATGTATGTTCATGCCATCATATTTCATTGTTGGTTATCCATGATCCATGTCTACCATTTATATTGATCTCGTCAGCCCTAAAAGATAATAAAGAAGGGTAGATAAAATGTACGTTGGTGCTCGGCAAGTATGGTCAGGTGCTAGTCATGGCCCTCCAGTTTGGGTCGTGACACCAACACTGCTTGAAAAGTTAATAAAGTCAACCCCCGGGCCCATGTTCCCAGAACTTGACAAAACTCACAAAATCCGACAACCCATTCAATTACGAGTCCAACAATACTAGTTTCACTCAAATCTGACATCGAATCGATGTTCAATACTCAAAAAATCACTCCATGAAACTTTAGACAAAAAATCCCCAATTTCTATTTTTCAATCATCAACCAAATGCCAAAAACAAGGATATATTCATGCAACCAGATCCAAGCCACATACCCGTGGCGGCATGCCACTCGATCCAAACAATATACCCGTGGTGGCGTACCACCCGATCCACACAATAACCAACGAGGAAACACCCATTAGCCATAATGCTTATACTTACGAAATGACCCAAATATCGACCACAAACAAGCCAAGTGCATAATACAACCCTGGAGAGACGGGTAGCGCCATACGCTACAAATCCCAAGCACGACTAAGGTGCAATAAATGACCTGCATCTCGAGAGCCATCATGCTCATATAACACCACAAGCTACACAGGATCACAATACACATGCGAATAATCAAGCCGTCCCACAACCCACCTAGCACAATAGAGTATTACATGGAATAGTTGGCGACGGGAATAACATCCTGTGCTCGAAGACTCCTCCGTAAGCAATGCTATGCCGAATGAACACATCTGACTTGACGTAGAGCACACATTCACATTAGACCCACCAACCGACCTCAAGCCTATTCTGATCATACCATACTGGGCGACAACCTTCCATGGCCCTATTTATGACACACACGAGCAGCCGTCCAATCCAACAAACCCCCACAGTCCATAACCAAGGAATAGAGCGCCTTCTAGGCTTAAACTCTCACATTAGCAATAGTGACATGATCTCCATAGTTGGTTTCAATCCTTAACAATTAAGTGACTAACATGTTACACTTATACAGTCTAACTGTGGGTTATACTCCCATGACCTTCTGCACCAGGTAGCATAGACTGCACATGTACTGCATATCAAGAATCCACAAATTAATACACAATGCCTCTTCCATAGAACACCATTCTCAGGCGACACTGAGATAATGCCAGCTTACTTTGAACATCTGAATTCTCCCCTATCCATCCGAGCTTGTGGCATTTTTGTCAACACCAAGCCATAACCTTGATCATCAACTTCTAATTCCCATGCCGCTCACTGCACCTATCATACCGCTAAGTGAGAATACAAAAATTCATCATAACCCCTGAACTACTCATAGATAAACACTTCATTGGCTAGAAACCTTTCACTTAACTCATTTCGGAAGAACCATTGCAACTCACAACTGAATCCCCATAACCACAGAAAATACAAACCTCAAGTTGTGGTATAAATCGTCATAAATCTTCTGGGATCTATTTACACATAACAAGGACATTAGAGTCAAATACCTCAAAAACTAATCAAATTATGGTAGCTGTCAAGCTCGCTCGTACAACCACTAACCACATGTATAACTTACGTGCCGAAGGAACTAATCATTGCCACAATCTTGCTGATTAAAACCATTACTAACCGACCTCACTTATTTCAATTTAATCCTGACTTGCCTTAGAAATAATAATGGCTCCATTCAAGAACATAATGAAACTCAACAACACTCCTCCCGAGTGACCCAATTCACGAGACCACATCGTCTCAATACCCATGAACCATCTCATACCCTCCACATGCACAAAATAGCATCTCAAACTGGTACACCTATTCTGAAAGACCTTCTGCGAATCCAAAAATTATTTCTCCCATTTTTCTTATACTGCCCCCTAGACCCGATGATAACATAGAAAATTCCCCAAGTATTCTTCACACTGTGCTGTAAAATCCCGGTCTTCAGCCATATAACGAACCCATTAGAACCACTATTGAGTGTCACCCTCTCTGACTTGGTCCCGAAAATGAGCCAAACTCTAGTGCGCTGTCAACACATGAACACTCCCAAATAAGCAACCAGATAAATTATTTTCCGTGTACATCACATCCACAAGGAGCATAAACTCCGCGTCTTCCCAAAACCTGCGCATGAATCGATAAGGTGAAATATAGTACACATTCATCAAGTCCCTGTCTCGAATCACCCGTGATGTTTTCTTTTCTTTGTCATAAATAATCCACCAATGCACCGATAACCAAAAATCGCACAAGCAGACAAGCATGCAATCCAATCGTAGATGGTGGGCTCCCCCTCTTATCTTTAAGCTACCATCACTTAATGTAGAACCCACAAAGGTTCCTCCTTCTCAATTACCATGGTCTCGCACCGTCAACTCGCCAAATTTCTCATAGTCCCCTATGAAACATTTCATGAACATTCTGAATTATCAGCCATAATCGTATACTCGACCCTCTGTCAGGTAGTAGGTAGAACGCTTCATCAAAATCACGCAACCACCAACTTGCTCACAGGAGATAACCCACATATAGAATTCCATACCGACATCTTCCAACGACGTTGCACTGGGTATAAATACTACGAAATCAGTAGACTCTGTTGAGCCCATGCTCGTCCACTAGCTGCACAAGCCTACCCATTCCCTATTGACATCAACTAAAAGTCCGAAAATAGATTCCAAACTCAAAGTCATGTTGCATCCAAAACAATAATCATGTTTTCACACCCGTCTTCATTTCAAGCAAGCTCCTTTCTGCCATATTCAATCACCCTCAGAACAATAGCCTCCATCCCAAATGAAATCCATAGACCTAGTCAATTTCCACCATGAATACCAAATCGCTCTAAAATTTCTCAAGGCACGTGGCTATCCTACCACATAATCCATATGCTACTCTGATACTCCCACTGAGGTTAAACCATCTCCTTAAGCAACTTCTCCACCTTTGTTATTCACACTTGACCTTCTAGCAATTCAACCACCATGGGACACCTCCTACCATGTCCTTTCTCCTCATTTGCTGCCCAAATACTACCTGAAATCATAAACCATCTTTGTAGCACCCGAAGGGGTAAATTGCCACCAACTCTGAGCCTCCTTAAGATCATTTTTCCCGAGCCATTCACTGCCGCAATCCATAAACGAGCAACCTACCATTCAAAACAACATAGCACAGTAACAATGCACGAACATCATAACAATCTGTGCATAGTCTCAAAACCATAGGCAATACTGATACGGAGCTGAGATGATCACCCTTCAACAAGAAGACGATAATAACTCGCTCGAATACGCAGGGAGAAACATCCTGCTCTATGTCCACAATAACACTGCAACTCCTCGATGCCCAATTGACACGAGCGCTTAACATAGTATAAGAATGAGTAGGAAGGGAACAAAGGCATAAGGTTCAATGGAAATCATATCGCACGATGAGGAATAAAGAAGGGAAGTGCTCCTAACAGCCATGTAGTCTCTCGAAGATAAGTACAAACATCTCCGTACCGACCCGCAAGACTCTACTAGACTTGCTCATGACTCGTGAGACCCAAGTAAACCTAGAGCTTTGATACCTAGTTGCCACGACCCAAATTCCATTGTAGGTCATGATGGCGCTTAATGCCGCCATCAAGCAAGCCAACATTGATTAATCAACTTAGTTACTCATTTTATTATTTTCGAAATCATGAATCCCATTAAATAACTAGAGTAAAATCACATACTCATAGAAAACCCGTGATTTTATTTTCCAATTTCCATATAAAATAGATATTACAAGGTGAAATGATAATAATTACGTGAACTACAATAATGAACATCCAGTAGGAACCCCCAAAACCCGGCGTCACAAGTGCACGAGCATCTACAAAGGAGTACAATAATAATAAAACATCTATCTGGAATACAAGTTAGATAGGAGAATATAAATAACTCTGATAGAGACTCTGTATGCTGCAGATCGTAACATGGAATGCAGCTCACCGTAAAGTCCCTGCAATAGCCACGCTGTTGCGGCAAAAAAATCCACCAAACATATATATATACACCTACAGAATAAATGCAGCAAGTGTAGCATGAGTACGTAAATCAATACTTACCCAATAAGTATCTAGCCTAACCCCGGAGAAGTAGTAAAGAGGGGTCTACATCGACACTTACTAGTGGTCTAATCACTCAAATACAGTAGAAAGTAAACAAATATACAGCATGGTAATAAACAGTATAAAAATGTCGAGGCGTACGACCCGATCCCATAATAATGTGTACACTTCCAAGGGTCGAACATCACGAACCATAGATGCATCTATTATACCGTCGAGGTGAACCGCCCGCTCCCATACGAGTGTGGTACATAATCTTGCCAAGGTGATCGGCCTGATCCCATTAGAGTAAGAAGCTTTAACGGGTTGACTCCACTCATGAATAAATGTGTGAGTTTTGAACTTTCAGGAAAGCTTTGCGATGAAACGCACAACGCGGATGGAATTCATAAGGGAAGCACACATTATTCCGCAGATTATAAAGTAGCTCATGACATCTCTATAATAGCGAGTCTATCATCCTATGCAAGTCTAGTCTCATGTCGTAACATGAAATAAAGGAATTAAACGAGCAAAGATGACTCAAATAGAACAATTATAGCATGGCTTTAACCTAAGTCTACCGGACATAATCAGGAATTCTAGCATACGCACGAATACTCGTTACCTTATACGTGCGTAGCTCCCACAACATATAGCATATCAGAATATAACACCTATGGGATAAATTCTCTCTCACAGGGTTAGACATGAGACTTACCTCAGAAAATAGGGAGTTGGCACCTATACAAATTTCAGAAACCTCTAATTTGAATAGGTAGCTCCTCATAGGTAGGAGCGAGTCCAAACGCCAAAGCGGAGAGCACGAGGGAGACAATTAGAGAGAGAAACAGAGAGCGAAAGCTCCACGAGCGGCGATGGAGACGCCGGATGGTGACCCTTCCCCCTCCACCTCCCAACCTCCCGCTGCATCTTCCACCTACCCAAAACCACTCAACTACAGACAACTTCTCAAACCATCAACTCTGAATTCAAACTCGACAACAAACCCTAGATCGACAGTAACAATCGAACTCATTCCTTTCAAGAAAGCTACTTTCCTACAAGGACAACCTTTCGTCAAATTTACAGAAATAGAGGTTGAACGAATGATTCAAATTAAAGGCCTACAATATGCAATTATTGGTAAGTTTTCATATGGTTGGCCTGACATCCAAGAACGTCATCGATTAATCCCTACGTAGTGTGTGATAAGGGGCGACTACAACATTGGATTACTAAGAGATAGGCATGTGCTAATTCGTCTGACATTGTGGCAAGATTTTCTCAACTTCACTTCTAAAGCATTGTAATATCTGAAAGCAAGAGATGGATATGAATACCAGATGAGAACATTAATTTACGACTCTAAGTTCAAGGAAGGAGAAGAAAGCTCAAAGGCGATGGCGTGGATTTCATTTCCCAGCTTGCTACCAACCTTTTTTTTGTAAAGGAATGTTTATTCTCACTTGCATCTGCTGTTGGAAAACCACTACATCTACATATGGCAATGATAAACAAGACAAGACCTAGCTGTGCTAGAGTAAGAGTATTGGTTGATCTTATGGCGGAACTACCAAAGAAAGTAAGAATGGATATTGAAAATGAGGCCACTAGTGCAGTGAGAATAGAGTGGATTAAAATCCAATATGAATTTATTCCCAAATATTGTAAACAATTTAAGCTGCAGGGACACGACATGCTAGAATGCTGGAAATTGCACCCATAATTTATAAAGGAGAATGCTATTGAGAAGTCAAGAATAAAAGACAAAGGAAAAGAAGCAACACCTCTATTGATCCTATCAAGTGGGAAAGTAGTTGGCAACACTGGTTTATAATGGACGGAGGTTAATCGAGCACAGAACAAAGACAAATAGGTAGCAGATCAACTCAAAGAGAAACTGGAGATTTAACAAATAACAAGTTTGCTATTCTGGAAATAGAACAAAGCAAAACCAATGAGCACAAGAAAGATTTTGGAATTGAAGAAGCAGAAGAAGAGAAGAATGCACATGCCACAATGGCAGCAAAGATAAGTTCACCACCAGGCAGCAGCAATTACCAATAGTCTACAATGAAACAATGGAAAGGAGTGGAAGAAGAAACATAGTAGCAGCTGCAGCAGGCGATGAACCAACGGTCCAATAGGTGAACATGCAATTTGGAAACAATGTCACAAATAAACAACCATGTCAGGACACCCTCCCTCATTCAAGTAACTTTATGACAGCAGACAAAGATGTGGATGAGGCTCAAAGAATTCAACATAGTGAAGGCAAACTATGGAGTGAACAAGCAAAGGAAGAATCATAGGAAGAACATGTGCCAGCTGGTACAGGCAGTGAGGAGGAGCCAACTGATGAAGAAGTGGAGCATGACATACGAAGTGCAAATGGTAAATCAAAATAGCAGGACACAATGGAAGACACTCACACAGTGGAAGCAATGTTGCCCAGCACGCTGACACCTTCTAAGCCAATGACAATGGATATACAAAATACAGGAGAGTACAAACACAACAAGTAATCGGCAGATAGATTGATCAAGAATAAGAAGTTTACTGAGATGCAGAACACCTCATATGCCAAATCCAAGCAACAGAGCAAAATTGGAACAACTAACTAGTTGATCCACAATACAATGAACACAGAACTGAATCAAGTAGGTCTCAAATTACAAGCGATAAGTTTCCCAAGTGAAACTGAAGTGGGGGAGCAAACGGCTAAAATAGGAAATGATCTTGACATGGAATCCATCACTCAAAACTTATTAAATGCAGCAAGACAAGTAGATCTTTCACCATAATTGCTGGAGGTAGTGAAATCAACTAAATAAGGCTGGAAGAAATAGGGCAAAGACACTCAAAGTGTAGGGGCAGGAGTCCAAACAAGGAGGATCTTATCAAAATCTCAATCCTAATCATGAATGGGATCATTTGGAAAATAAGGTCAGTCAATAGAATGAAAGCCTTTGAAAGGCTTATCAATATGCACAGACAGTACCACTTTCAATTCATTTGAATCATGGAGCCTAAGCAAAAAGCCAGGAAATTGGAAAGATACAGAATGAGGATTGGACTTCCACAATGTTTTGCCAATGTGTCAAATAAGATATGGGTTTTTGTGGATGAGGATCATGAAGTAGACATAATATGTGACCTGGAGCAGCAGTTAACTTCTAAATTAACATAAGTGGATTCGCAAACAGCTTTCTTAGTCACCTTTGTATATGCAAAATGTAATGCTAATGAAAGAATTGAACTGTGGGATAGCTTACATAACCTTGCCAGAAACATGACACTGCCCTGGCTGGTGGGAGGTGACTTTAATGTCATATGGGATGAGGAAGAGAAATTTGGAGGACTTCCAGTAACACTAAAGGAGATTGAAGACTTCAGACACTGCATCAACACCTGCAACCTCTCTGAGCTAAGCTTTAATGGAAGCATATGCACATGGTGGAATGGGAGAGCAGAAGAAGACTGCATTTTCAAAAGACAGGATAGATGCTTAGACAACTTTTCACTTCAATAATGGTTACCACAACTGGAAGTCACTCATTTGCCAAAAAGAGGCTCAGATCATTGCCCATTGCTACTGACTTGAAACACAAATGCTACATCAACAAAGAGAGCCTTCAAATTTCTAAATATCTAGATAAAGCACCACAATGTCAAAGAAGTGGTAAGAGAGCATTGGAAAGCAGACTTCACTGGGGATCCTTTCATAATTTTCAATCATAAGCTGAAGAAATTGAAAAAAGTACTATCAATATAGAGCAAAACAACATATGGAGACATCTTCCAAAAGATAGCAAGTCTAGAGGAAGTCGTCACAGTACATGAATCCCAATTTGAGTTCCACCCTACTACTCAAAACAGAATAAGACTACAACAGGTGCAGGCTGAACTGATCAAGTACTTAACTCTAGAAGAAGAATTCTGGAAGCAGAAATCCGTCATGACTTGGTTCAAAGATGGAGATAGAAATACAAAATTATTTCATGCACAAGTGAATGGCAAAAGAAAGAGGCTACAACTTAGAAGAATTCAGAATAACATGGGCACATGGGTAGAAGACAATGCTGAAATAGCAAATGAAGCAGTCAATTTTTTCAGAACACAGTTTCATGAAGACACCCCCCTGCAACATTTGAAATACTGAACCACTTCCTACACTGGTAGACAATGCAGACAACTGTCTACTAATGCATCAACCAACAAGGGAGGAAGTTAAAAATGCAATATTTGGATTGAATGCAGCAAGTGCGGGAGGACCAGATGGCTTCACTGGATGTTTCTACCAGTTATGTTGGGATATAGTCGAGAATGATATACTTGATATGGTAAAGGCAGTATTTAATGGACATACCCTTCCCAAGTGTGTCAGACACAAACCTAGTGTTGCTGCCCAAGAAGAAGGAAGCACTTACATGCTCAGATTTGAGACCAATCAGCCTCAGCAACTTCATCAACAAGATATTCTCCAGAGTAATTCATGACAAACTGGTGATCATTCTACCAAAGCTAATTTTAGATGAACAAGCTGGTTTTCTTAAAGGCGGAAGCATATTGGAAAATGTGCTCTTAACTCAAGAGATTATAATAGACATTCGATTCAGAACCAAAGCAGGCCCAATTGTTGTAATTAAACAAGACAGGACAAAAGCATATAACAGACTGTCATGGCTATTCCTAACCAAGGTACTAAGGAAGATGGGTTTCGAAGAAATATTCATTGGCTTGATACATGGACTGGTGGCCAACAACTGGTACTCTGTCCTAATCAATGGAGAACCACATGGCTTCTTCAAAACCACAAGTGGAGTCAAATAAGGTGATCCTTTGTCACCTGCCCTGTTCATAATAGCTACAAAAGCCATGTCCAGAGCACTCAGTGCTCTTCACTCCAACTCCTATTTCAGTCGATTTGGCTTGCCTAAATGGAGTCCCAAGATTAACCACCTGGCATATGCAGATGATACCATCATCTTCTCTTCATCAGATGCCACATCACTTCAGTTGATAATGGAAGTGCTGACTGTATATGAAGATGCTTCATCCAACTGATAAACAATAGTAAATCTGCAGCGTACATGCATCACTCCACCTCAACATATGCGATCAACAAGGTACAAAGGATTACAGGAATCCTACAGCAAGATTTTCCTTTCATATATCTTGGATGTCCATTCTTTTACATGAAAAGGAAGATAGACTACTACCAAGGTCTTATACAAAAAGTGATGAACAGGCTCCAAGACTGGAAAGGGAAGCTATTATCCACATGGGGCAGGGCAGTTATTATCACACATGTCCTACAGAGCATACCAATTCATCTCCTCTATTCATCTCCTCTATGGAATACTCTATGCTTGCCATGTGAGGAAGGGGGTGCAGGTTTCAGATCCTTACATGATATGTCTACAACTTTGTTCTGCAAACTATGGTGGAACTTCAGAACAAAACCTAGTTTATGGAGTGCTTTCATGAGCAAAAAGTATTGCAAAAAACTTAATCCAATAATTGTTCCTTGGAGAGGTGGATCACACATTTGGAAGAAAATGATTGAATGCAGAAGCATTATGGAACATCAAATACTCTGGCAAACTAAAATGGGGTCTTCACTATTTTGGTTCGAAAATTGGACAGGACTGGGAGCCTTATACTTTGTTACCCCTCCTGACTTCATATGCGATGAGACAGTACAGAACATACAGTATGTAATAGAAGAGGATCATTGGAATGAAGAGAAGATCAAAAAGATTTTAACAAACGACCTTGCTGCACATATAATAAACAACATCAAACCACCAAATGTTGCAGGTGTGCTAGATGAACCAGTATGGATGTTGGAAACCATAGGAGAATTCACTATCAAGACAGCCTAGGAATATCTGAGGAAGAGGCAGCATCCTGCAAATGCATATAGAAATATATGGGTGCATGGATTGCCATTCAAAATCTCCTTTTTCATGTGGAAAGTTTGGAGAAACAGACTACCACAGGATGACTATTTCAAAAAACTAGGATTTCAAATGGCTTCTAAGTGTTGGTGTTGTACAGAACCATAGGAAGAGACAAGAGAACATCTTTTCTTCACAACATATGCTGCAAGTAAAGTATGGAGATACTTTCTTGGCAATGCAGGATTTGATGTACAAGGCATTACTTTGCACCAAGCAGTGGTCAAATGTTGGAGTGCAGAGGTTATCCATAGGCTGAAACCAATTATGCAAGCCTTACCTTTAGTGGTCATATGGGAACTGTGAAAAAATAGAAACAGCTACAAATATGGGGACACAGTCACAATCAATAGAGTTATCTACCAAATCACATCTACTCTCCAAATGCTTATTAAAATCAGAAAGCCAGGAATTCAAAATATCCCTCAAAAATGGCCAAATATAATCTGTATGATGGAACAATACACTCCCACCTTGAAGTATACTAAGGTGATTTGGGAATTCCCCAAACAAGGGAGGATCAAAGTCAACACAGATGGCACCTCCTAGGGCAACCCAGGTAAAAGCCCCATTTGATTTGTTCTGAGGAATGAGGAGGGAGATGTAATACATGCCTACAGCAAGGAGATCAAAGAAAGCAAAAACACTGAAGCTGAGGCACAGGCAATGGTATAAGCCTTGAGATTCTGTATCCATAATGATCCTTTCTTAATTGACCTTCACACTGACTTTATGATGTTAATGAAGAGCATAAAGGGAGAATGGAGAGTACTTTGGTCCATACAGGAAACTGTTGCAGAAATCAAGGAATTGATGTCAAGAAGTAATGCAACAATTGAACACACATTTAGGGAAGGCAACAAATTGACAGACCATATTGCAAACTATGCCCTAGATTTTGGTCCTATTGATTGCTAGTGCTTTGGTGAACTAGTCACACAAAGTAGAAGGCTGGTTAATAGTGATAAAAGTCAATTCCCTTATCTGAGAATAAAGGTGGTAGGAAACAGAGGAAATTAAACCAACAAAAAAGAAAAGAGATAAGTGGTATAATGAAGTATTCTACAGAGAAGGCTGCAGGATCTTTAATACATACCTCCAGAAGTCCACAATGGATCTTTACTGTAAACTTGGGATCAAACAATGACCTCAACAATTTCCTAACATTTTTGTTAATGTCACAGGTACAATGGAGGGCAAAGCAAAACATCAGCAAGAAACCTAGTAAAGACCATAAAGATGTAGGAATTCATTCTCTGCTGCTTGAAGGCACAATGGGATGCCACTGTACTAAGGAGGAAATGGAGCACTGGATTCATGCTAACAAGATACATTGTTTTGCAGGAAATCTTGAATATCTGAGTTGTCATCAACATAGCACTTTGAGTTCAATCAACAGACATCCACATGGAATACAAATCACTGAATGGATCCTATCTACTGGTGAAAAAGCAATGGGGAGAAACACTCTTTTCTATTCCTCTTTTAACTAGTACACTGGTTTCCAATCACCCTAAGCATTGTCAGCAAATGCACAGACACAAACAACGAATGGATCACAGCAACAACAACACATTCTCCAAAATTCTGCTGCAGCTCACAACTATAGCAACAGCAGAAGAAATTCACACAAAGACACAATATATTTCCTGGGAGAAGTTCACTACCAGTACTCAACTCTGGCTCTGCATTGCCACAGCAGGAACACAGCAGTAGAAGAGAATCTCTCAAATACACAGCAATCATTCAAAACGACATCCACAGCTCATCTTTCTACTCACTCAGATACTTCCTTGGGGCCGGACTATTGCTAAAGAAGCAAATCCACTGCTACACTGGCTTTTAGGCTGGACCCTCAAGATACACTCTTCAACAGCAACACAGCAGCAACAGAAACAAAGATACAATAGTTATACAGGGCAGCATCAACAATAAGGACAATATCCATGATGATACACTCCTGGAATCAGTATACATCAATAGAAACCAAGCATAGCATCTCCATTACTGCTATGGCATTTTATCTGAACACCAACCAAGTCAACAACAAATACCTACACCAGCAGCAGCAAGATACTACTGTACTCAACAACTACCACATCACAGCAGATAATTCGATATAGTCCAGGTTATTGATGCAATTGCAAAGTGTGGTATTAGCACTACTAGTGCTCAATCTCTTGCAATTACAACAATCACCATGGATCCTTCCTGTTGCAATAAACCAATGGAACTTAAACAACACACAAAGACACAAAAACAGCAAGGTGAACTTTTTGAGCCAACAACAAGTATATGCCACAGAAGCACATCCACAAAAGCAACAGGCAAAATCTAATATAGAAGAACATAGAACCAAAAAGCAGGAAAATAGCAACAACACAAGAACCAAGCACCTACACTGAACTTAGCATCCCACTCATCACTGTAAAATGCTTGAAATGGTCCAGATCTTTGATGCAGTTGCAAGGTGTGGTATTAGCACCTCTGATGCTCAATCTCTTGCAACTACATCAATCATCATGGACATCCCTAGCCATATTACAACACTGGATAATAGGCTTCACTCAGCAGTATAGCAGCAGCATACTAAGCCAACATAGATCACAGAAAACAGAAGCAACAACAAACTTTCATCAGAAGCTGCAGTCATACAGGACCAACAGAAAAGCAACCAACTTAAAGGTTGAAACAAGTGAAGATAGCTGCTCCCAAAGGAATTCCAAACCAAGCAAACTTCCCAAAAGAAGACACAAGCCACACACATACACTCTACAGCAGCAGCCTCAGCATATATTGAACATAAGTACTCCATTTTTTGCACATCTATCAACAAAATTCTCCAATTCAAACAGCCACCTTCAATTTGGCTTTTCTTTTCAAGGACAAAGCAATATTGAAGATAGCTTGCACTCTTTTGCAACTCTTTTGAGATCTCTAGAAATCACTTTTAGCTACTAGATGTACATACAAGGGATTACACCCCTAAATCACATAATAGAAGCACGGACACATATAAATTACACTATATTCTTGTAAAGGCGATTGTCTATCAAATAGACAATCGTCACATCACCATAGATCTAACACCTTATCACATTTTAGTCATGCTTAGTTATCACCCTAGGATAGCTAAATATACATCAACATTTTTGCTGGAGGTAAGGTTTATGTCCCCCTCCTTTTTTGTAATTTGCTTCTATTAATAAAATTTTATATTTGCTAAAAAAAATAAAAAGGGAGACGTACCTCGCTCCGAAGTTCCATTACCGGCTCCAACGCCACTCTAACAACTCAAATAAATGCATGTTGCTCCAAAAGTAGTCAAACAATGTGAAAACCTAAAAAAAATATACTCTAATGCTCGTAATAAATCAATTTATAACAATTTACAACTCCGCTCGACAAGTCAATAAAGCCAACCCCTGAGCCCACATATCCGGAACCCAACAAAACTCAAAAAATTCAACAACCCATTCAATTACTAGTCCAACCATACTAGTTGCACTCAAATCTAACTCTGAATCGACGTTCAAAACTCAAAAATTCACTCTATGAAGCATTAGACAAAAATCCCCAAATTCTCTTTTTTAAATCATCAATCAAATGCCAAAAATGAGGATAGATTCATGAAATATAATCAAAACCGAGTAGAGAACACTTACCCCAATCCATATGGCGAAAATCGCTTTAAAAAACGCTTCAATCTGAGCTCCACAGCTCCAAATATGATAAAATGGCCAAAACCCCCGAAATATAGCTTCTGTCCAGGTATTTAATCTTCTTAATCACGGAAAATGCTTCACGATCGCGAAGCACAACCTTTCTCAGCTCAAAATTGCCCTTCGCAATCGCAGAAAACCAATCACGATCGTGAAGAACAACTTGCCAAACTCCTCTAGACAGCCTCTAGTATAATGGTCATAACGTTTTGCACGAAACTCCAAATAACAAATAGTTTGCCTTTTTGAAAACTAGACACCAAGGACTACAAGTTTCATTTTTGGATTATCTTCAAATTCCTTACAGATTGCAATATATGAGCTTCCAAGTTCAGCCCTGTGCAGCAAAAATTTCTTCTTCGTGAATGTGAATCTGCCTCCGCGAACGCGATCCCATGTCCGCTATCGTAATGCACACTGCTGTAGCCAAAAACCAGCAATTAAAACTTGCCTAGCAATGGTCCGAAACTCACCGAGCTCCTCGGGACCCCGTCCGAACTTACCAACAAGTCCTAATACCTTATACAAACTTATCCAAAGGCTCGAAACGCCATAAATAACATAAAAACCATGAATCGACGATAAAAATCTTTCTTTCTGCGTCCGAATCATATCAAAATATTTCGGAATGACGCCAAGCTTTACGCACAAGTCACAAATCATGATACGAACCTATTCCAAGGTTCGGAACCCCAAACGCACGTCAATATCACCAAAGTCCATCTCAAACCTAACTTAGAAAATTCTAAAACCTTCAAAATGCCAACTTTCCACAACAAGCGCCGAAATGCTCCCGGGCGACTCGATACTCAACCCGAACATACGCCCATGTCCAAAATTATTATACAAACCTATTGGAACCTTCAAATCCCAATTTCGAGGTCGTTTACTCAAATGTCAAACCTTAGTCAATTCTTCTAACTTAAAGCATCCAAAATTAGAATTTTCCATCCGAATCAACATTAAACTTCCCCAAAAAAATTTCAGACTACGCGTACAAGTCATAAAACATGAAGTGAGGCTATCCAAGGCTTAAAACTGCCGAGCGACATGCTAGAGCTCAAAACGACCGGTCTGGTCGTTGCAGTTGGGCTGCTCTCCCTGGCACAAGCATTGCCCTGGGCCTTGAGACCCTTGGAAACTTTGAAGTGTCGGGTGACTCAAAGGGGGCATCGACCTTGAGGGGAACTCTCTCCTTATCCCTTTATTCATTGACACTTATTATTCTCTTTAGGTTTAGTGTTTACCGATAACGAAAGGTGTCCAATGTGGATCATTTGCTATACATTACTACCACATTAGTATAACCTTCTTAGTGTTTTAATACTGCTGTATCTTTTGTTTGTTCTGCTTGCAAATTTCCATGTACGAACATGTATATAACATTATCTTCAAATGACTTTCTCTTTTCTTTTAACATTTTCAATGGTTTGGGATTGTTAAGTCTTAAAGAACTTAGGCCCAAGTCTAGCCGTGCTATGTCCCAAAAGGTCCAGAATTAGCTAATTGCCCGTCCCTATACTGTTGGGCCTGCCTCTTCGAGGCCCAAACACCAGAGTCCAATCCTATCCTTTGACTCCTTTATTATTTACTACCTCGTCGCCTTAACTTTACTGCCTTACTGCATTTTGTTGTGCTCTTATTGTTGTTTTATCTGACATGTATACAACAACTGCATATTGGATTGCATACTTTAATTTATATCTTATTTCATATAAAATAACTTAGGCAAGCCTTAAATAACCTAGGATTAAAAGAAGTAGTAGTTAGCAATTAATCATACATTCGCTAATCATAAGTTGTTTATATCATTAAGCCACTATGTTTTGCTAACTCTTCTTAAGATTTTGAAGCCCCAAAAGTCTAGTATGGGATACCAGCCTCATTCAAAAGAGAAAAACCAGAATTGAATTGCGAGCTTAAATTTCTAAAAGGAAATCAACTCTTTTAGAAAAGGAACAAGGTGTTGCTGTCCAAGCAAAGGTTTTCAAATGATCTCCTCAAGTTTAATATTTAAGAACCAATGTATATCTTAGCCTTACTCTCATGACATCTCATTAGGATAATATGAAATTCCATGCTTTAGGAACAAAGTATTTTAACTTAGCTCTTCCTTTCACTTATTTTCCTAAACATAAACACCATGCACATCTTTTAAAGCTCTTTTCAAGCATATATATACGCTAACATTATTTTTCTAAGAATCTTCTATAAACCCATACCTCTTTAAACTACACTCTTCCTTTATAGGTATTATGCCCTAACATACAGTAAGCCACACTCTTAAACATTATTTAAACATAGTCTGAAATCTAGTCTAAGTCCTATGGAGCTATCTTAGGTAGATTTTAAGGGGTGCCTAACACCTTTCCCTTAGAAGAACAAGAACCCTTACCCATAATCTCACTAGTTAGCAAATGAATAAAGAATATGACCTTTAGTATTAAAAAGGTACGCTAGTATACCTTTAAATATTGGGTGGCGACTGTCTTTCTTCAACAACAGAGAAACTGTTAGTTGAATCTTATTTTGACTCGTGCAAAATAAGGTGCAACAACATGGCGACTCTACTGGGGAATTCACACTTAGGTTCTGACCTTAACAGACTTAGACTGAATTTAGCACTTAGATTTGCTTGAACATTGCTTTAACTATATTTAACAGGGAATTACGTGCTTACCTAGCATACTTGTTCCTTATGTTTACTTATTATCATGCTTACTAATGTTATCACACACGATGGAACGCAAGGGTTGTCTTTTACACCCCTCCGAACGTTCTTTTCAAGCTCTTTTGTTTCAGAGAATGGCTTTGTCAGGACAACTGACGTAACTTCTTGCAGTCTTCGGTCCAATTCAAAAGTAGGAAACACTCTACTCTAGTAAAAAAAAGGTCATATTATATAAACCTTAGGTAAGTCCGTGCTTGGCATCGGAACACAATTAGGAAAGCCACCCTAATATCAGCGGGTCATGCACCAAACGCTGTGACTTATGTGGAAAGACGAACAAACCTGATGAGACACTCAAAGATCCACAACAAACACTTACCAAAACCTTTCTTTACCCACCTCAAAAATGGGAATCCACCAAAACATCCCCGAGATCAATATGGTGATGGGAGCGCCACACAAGTTGAAGCAATGGTGGAAGAATATATGCCAAGAACACGGAGATGATATTCGGACACACCTGGGGGCACTAGCCACTTTATTAAACATCCGGGAAGACAGGGTGCTCACTCGCCTACTGATAGAGTTTTGGGTTTTGGCTAAGGTGGTGTTCAAGTTTGCTGATTTTGAGTTAGTACCAACATTTGAAGAAGTTACTAGTTTCCCGGAGCTACCATTTACAGGGAGGAGACCAATACTACCAGTCACTATACCCGGTTATAGGTTCCTGGATGCTCTGGGTCTGCCTAATAGTCAAAGTTTGAGAAACATCAAGGACGGATGGGTGAGCCTAGATCATCTATTCGACAGGTTCGGGCATCGTGAAAGCTATGAGTGGTACTCGGAGGAATTTCAGTGTAACCAAGAAACGTGGGAGAGTATCAGGACCATCACTTTCTCAATGGTACTACTGGGATTGTTAGTTTTCCGTATAGAAGAGGTCGGATCAATATCAACTTGTTACCCATGGTTCTGGAGACCTTCCGTGGCAATCTCCAAGCTGTTCTGGTACCGAGTGGTGTTAGCTGAAATCCTAAGAGTTTTGTCTCCATCTGCACGAGGGTATGATTTCTTTAAGGGTTGTAACTTTTTACTTCATATCTCGGCCATAGAATATTTCTTTAGTGAGAGGCCACCATTGACTCTTTGTAGGCATTAGCAACATGATCCGCAACCACAATGAGAGGACGAGACATTGGGTCTCCCCACATGGACAAGAAGAGTGGAGAGAAATGCTTACTAATCTAAGCGGGGAATTGGTTAATTGGAAGATTGCATGGTCTGGATGCAGGGAAATCCTAAGGACACCTCAAAATACTTCATGGAGCTGATAAAACATGAAGGTATCCAACCATACTCACCCCTACGGGGTCTCAAACAGTTCGGTTTGATCCATGATATGCCTCTATGGACGAGGTCAGTGCTATATGATGATGAGTACAACGGACAAATTCCAATCCTAAGGATAAGAAGGCTCCAAGAAGAGTGGAACGATCTGGTCACACTGCCAATGGGCCAAAACTCGTGGTGCATTCCGCAGTATTATGTCTGGATCAACGAGGAAGATGAGCTAGCCCGGCCAAGCATAGAGGGTAAATCCTGGCTGGAGGACGCAATAGTTGCCTTGCAAATTTACCATGAGATTCTGCCACATTACCGTGTGACTTCCTCGATGCACCGTCAAGTGGTCCCAGGATCCATCAATCACATGCTGCCACCTGCTAAAGACGATGACCAGGTAGTGGAATGTACTCAGATAGAATCAGTGACAGGGCCGGAGGGAGATCTGAGAGAAGAGTCTGAGTTCAATAATGACGAAGAAGAGTTCGAAGAAGATCGGGAGAAAGAGCCAGAGGAAGAAGAGGAGATGGGGAATGATACCGGGGATGGTTACTAAAAGTTGGTTGATTTCCCCTTCTTTCCCGCTTTAATCTTCATCCCCATTTTTCTTATTTTTCTAAGGCCGAGTTGTTTAAGCCCTTGTAGTTCTACGAATGCTAGAATCAGTGACATAATCTTTGTTCCTGCTTATCTCAATCCACACATTATCAATAAAATAGAAACTTGTTTCGGATCTGAAAACGCGAAACGCGCTTACCTGAATACGTGAGAGGCCCTATGAATTCTAGGAAAACGCGCTTGGCTGAATACGTGAATTAACTGCTCTGTGTGACCCTTTACTTATATAAATGAAGAAACTAACTTCTATTTCTTTTTGTTTCTTTCTTTTCTTCCATTTCTTACATTATTATTACTCGCCAAGAGAAGGATGGTTTGTATCAACCGAAACTAGCGGAACCACCATACAACTTAAGATCAATGGGGAAGATGTCTGCTACAGGAAACCCGACCAAACATGCTCTGGTCATAGCCGATAGCCGAGGACGATCGGGAGAGAAGGAAGATACAAGGAATAATGAATACGTGGCCAGGATGGCCTAGGAGATAGTCTTTGAGGGAGGAAATACAGCATATCAGGGAACTAGCACATCTAGCAGTGACAACACTCCCTCAACCACCTCGCTTTCTTTCTTTGAACTCAATTCGTCACCACTTTCCTTCCAGATCACGCTAGACCAACAACACCCCGACTTTAACCCCCACCACTCAAATCATACTTCCGGTAACCCCTGCAAACCCACTCAGTCCTCCTATCCATACTCCCTACATATAACAGTATGTTCAAACGACAATAAACCTACATACTACAACCAACCCAACTCACATCCCTCCTCATGATGGATTCACTTTTTGCCACTCATCAAAACCAGCACACACCCGTGCACATACCGCTGCCCATGAGCGATATGTTCCTACTGTATATGCCGTTTCTGAACCTACCTTTACAGCACATGTCATGGTCAGGGTGCCTTATGATATTGACCAATACGCTGAGATGGAAAGGGAAGCTAGACATAAAGTAGAGGAGTCGGTGTTTGAGTAGTTACAAATCTTACGAAAACAAATGAAGAACCTCCAAGTCGCTCGGGGAAGTGAAAGTTTGTACTACGAGGATCTGTGTATCTATACGGATTTGGATATGCCAGTAAGGTATAAGCCTCAAAAGTTAGACATCTTTGATGGAACGGGTGATCCCCACGCATATTTGAGGGCATATTGTGACAAGTTAGTTGGAGTGGGAGGAAACAAGAAGCTAAGAATGAAGTTGTTCATAAGAAGCCTGATGGGAGAAGAAATTACCTGGTATACTTGACAAGATCCGCGAAACTAGAGAACAAGGCAATGATGTTTTTGAATTGCTTTTGGCTAATTTCGAGCCGTTTGGAGGTCGATTCACGCGGGATGGAGTTTCTAGAGGATTGTTTGGCTTGTTCAGTATTTGATTTGGCTTGTTAGAGGTAAGTAACATTTCTAAACTTGGAATTGAGGGTAATTATCCCTGGGAACCATGTTATTTGTGCTGTTTTGGGGTGACGCAAATGCTAGGTGACGGGCATGTGGGCGTGCACCGGGGTAATCATGATCCGGATTGACTTTTGTATTGTATTGCTATTATGTCTTATTTTATCCGTGTTTTTCCTACTTCTTAGGTTAATTGAGCTATGATTCATGTTAGAGGGCATATTTAAGATACGTGGTTATTTGGTTAAGACATGATAAAGCTATTTTTGTTGTTTCGGGTTATCTGATTGCACTATAACTATACCCTCAGTCATGATTATTCATTTTCATATCATATCTCAGTCTCTATATCATTCATTGTTACATCACATGTTATCATTGTTTCCATATGTGGTGTTGTTGGGCTGAGTGGTATGAGATTGTGACCCCTTGATACTTGAGAGGTTGATGACTGAGGTGGGCCTTAGAGCCATCTTGAGAGTGTTATTATGGATCAGGTTACATGCCGCAGCAGACCATAATGGCTTCTTTATTATTATTATTATTATTATTATTATTATTATTATTATGTGGATCGGACTACATGCCGCAGCAGGCCTTATTGGCTTTTGATTAGCGCTTGGGCAGGTTTAGCCCTTCTAGAGTATGACATTGCAGCAATGACCGCAGGCATAGTGATATATACACGTGCTTTGGTGAGGGGCTTATGATCTAAGCACTCATACAGTGCTGAGTGATTTTGTGTGTGTGATGGAGTGGGGACATTGAGCCAGATAGCTTGAGTATGTTGAGAGGGAGAGTACCTGGGGATATCACCGTGAAATCATTCATATGACATGCACACTTGGCATGTAGGCATAGAATGCATTTTTCTCATGCTAGATGTAATGTGACATTTATGATTCGACATGTATATTTGACATGTACACATAGATATGTATATTCCTCTGCTAGGTGGTATATGATAATTGATGACTTAACATGCATATTAACATGTAGGAATAGAGATGTACTTTCCTCATGCTAATTGGCAAATGAAAAGTCTTATCTGATATTGTAAATTGGAAAAGACAGTTCTTTTGATAAACTCATGTTTAATTGATTTTAGTAGTAAGATTTAGACTTGGACTCTTATACTTGTAAAGCATGTCTACTTTCCCGTATCTGCGAAAAAGCTTAGCATTACATCTCTTGAGTTATATATACTTACTGTCTTCACTATACTATTATGAATTGTTATTGGCAATTAGTGATGGAAACTGACCTTCTTCCGAGCTCATCACTACTTTCAACCTAAGTTAGGTATGGTACTTACTGAGTACATGGGTCTGTTGTACTCATACTACACTTCTGCACATTGCATGCAGATTTAGGAGTTGATGTTCCTGTGTATGGCGGGAGCTGGCATTGAAGTTGTATCTGCTTTCCGGTTACAGCGCCACTTGTCCTTGGTAGCTTTACATTTGCAAATCCATTTATGTATATTTTGAACAGATAATGTATTTACTTCGTACCAGCTTTGCAAACTCTAAGTCTTAAAAGCTCGTGATTTGTACTATCATTCCTTAGGATTTGTATAGAAATTTCAATTATATTATTCATTATTTCTTATTAATTGATTTGAGTTGTGTTGACGGGTATTTGGCTTGCCTAGCAGGTTGGGTTAGGTGTCATCGCGACTAGTTGATTTTTTGGATCGTGAGAAGCTAGTATCAGATCTCTAGGTTTATAGGTTCTATGAGTCATACACATATGTATGGTTCATAGGTTCTAAGAATCTATTTGGTTTTGACAAGTGGGATGTTAAATCTCTGTTATATTTGAATTCTTTTGACAAAAAATATTTTTAACCTATTTTGCTAACTTATCATGATAGTTTCTCTGATGAGAATCTATTTTATACTTTCTACAGGTGTGAAGACTTGAGTTTACAATCAAGATGCAAGTTTTGAAGGCTTCATACAAGTCCGCAAATTGGTTATCATTTTGTTAAGATAGTTAGGCAAATATTTTATTTTTTGCTCAAGGATTGTATGAACAGTACTGTGAAGTATGTATCATGGCTATACCTTATAACTTATGAGATACTAATATATTTTGTAACTAATTATAAATTTAAATTATATATATGAAACCAAGGTATAACTACGAGTTCTGTTTTTTTTTTTATGCATTTAATTATCTTTGTAGGAATAACATTTTTTTAAAAATGACAAGAAAAGATCAGGTATTTATTTAGGGACCAACATTCACATGTCCTAAAAACATTTTAAGGACCAGATCTTCCGTCTTAAATATCGTTTTTAGCACCAATTGATGTATGTTTAGGGACGAGAAGCGTGGTTTCTAAAACTCTTTTGAAGACCAGAAAATATCTGGTTGCTAAAATGTTTAAGGACCAGTATCGGGATCTCGTCGTTATTGACCTTTAGCGGCGGAGCCTTCAGCAAGGGTGACTACCATATTTTACTGGTCGTTATTTACTATCAGGGACAAGAATTAAACCTTTATGGATCAACTTTCCCTTCGTTAATGGCCATTTCTCTTGTAGTGAACTGATTGAGCTGGTGGTACCCTCGGTGTCTAAAGTCTCTGAACTATCTGCTCTGGAGTACGGTCGACGAGGGTGTGAGCACCTCCCCCAGCCTGAGAAGTGGCTGGTGTGGCCAAACTGAAACCGGCTGAACCAGCCTAGTACATACAGTCAATATCTGGGCCAAAGCCTCCTGAAGACCTAGAATCACTATGGGCACAGTTGGTGCCTGAGTTAGTCCCACTGGCTCAACCACATCTGGTATATGCTCCGAGCTGGAGCAACTAGTGTCTCTACAAATGCTGCTCTAGCTACAGTACGAGCTGCACCTCAACCTCTACCGCGGTCCTGACCTCTCGTGGCCCTAGCTGGTAGTGCTGGTGGCCGTCTGCCTGATCTAGTCGCACGTGTCCTCACTATCTGTGTGAGAATAGAATAATAAAAGTTTAGTTTCCGAAATCAACAAATTCGCACAACAAGAATAAAAGAAAGTGAAATTTCTGAATAGTTTGGTAGCCTCTCGAAGATAAGTAAATACGTCTCCGTACCGACCCGCAAAAGCTACTCATGACTCGTGAGACCTAAGTGACCTAGTGCTCTAGTACCAACTTGTCACGACCCAAAATCTCAAACTATCATGATGGCACCAACACATTACTAGGCAAGCCGACAATCACATAAAAAACTACGTATTTGGATTGAAAACATGATTTGATAAGTTCAACAGTGAAAAATCTCATAAATAACTGATAAGAACAACTGCAACTCAACTACAACAATTACCAAAATCCTGGTGTCATCGAGTACATGAGCTACTAATGTCAACATAGTCTAAAACTTATAGTACAACTATTAGAGAAAATAGAACATCACTGAGATAAAATGAAAGAACGGAGAGTTAAGGTCTGCAGGCGTTATAGCAACTACCTTGATAATGACAGTAATAACTTAGAGAACTTCCATATTCAGCTTGTACACAGTACATAAATTTAAGCATGCTTTCAATTTCAACAATTTAAGCTCAACACTGCTAAAATTTGTCAAGTACAACTAGCATGAGTAATGTTACATCTCTATGCCTACATGTCAAATACGCATGTCAAATGTAATGCATCACAGTGATAATCCCATGTACACACACTCTCATATTGCTTAATCTGTCTCTCTCAAACTCCAACTCAACACACACAATCACTCAGCAGTGTGCAGGGGCCTGCGCTCACTGCTGGTATGCAAGACTTTGAAGGGGCGGATCCTGTCCAAACGCTAATTTAAAGCCTATAAAGCCTGCTACAGCGTGCAGCCTGATCCATAATAATAAATAAGCCAATAAGGACTGCTCCATTGTGCAGCCCGATCCATAATAAGAATAATAATAATAGAAATAAAGCCAATGTGGCATGCTGCAACGTACATCCCGATCCACAATATCACTCAGAATCCGGCTCTTAGGCCCAACTCAGTCATCAATCTCTCTAGTCTCACGGGCTCACAATTTTCATACCACTCAGCCCAAACAATGATAACATGATGTAACAGTAAATGATAACAGAGACTGAGATATGACATGCAATGAACCAATATGATTGAGCATATAATTGCAACTTAAGCAAATAACTCAACAACAGAAATGACCTCAGTGGATCCCAACAGAATAAGCACATAGCCTAAACATGATTTTTAACATGAATCGAAGCTCAATTACTCTAACACGTAGAAATTACACAGATAAAACAAGACTAGATAACTACACCGTACCACGTAATCAACCGAGTCACAATTACCACGGTTCACGCCTACACGCCCTTCACCTAGCATGTGCGATACCTCAACACCAACCATATAACACGTATTTCAGGGATTCATACCCTTAGTACCGGGTTTAGAAGTGTTACCTCAAAGTGTGCAAATCAATGATCCAAGAAACCCTTGCCTCACGAATCGATGTCCAAACGACTCAAATCTAATCACAAATAACTTAACATAATCAATACAAGCCATAGGAATCGATCACAAACGATAAAGCTAAGTTCTTTAACAAAATTCAAAAAGTCAATCCCGGGTCATGCCTCAGAACCCGACAAATTTACAAACTCTGAACACACATTCAATAATGAGTCTAACCATACAAAAATCATCCAATTCAGACCACAAATCAAACCTCAAATCCCAAATCTTACTCTCCAATCCGTAGTCCAAAATCTATAAAATTTCACCTCAAAAACACATAATCTAGGTAGGAAAATCAATGGATATTCAAAATTAATGGACAAAAGTGATCAAAAGTAGCTTACCTCTTGATGAGTGAAGCCACTCTCAAAAAGCACCACAAACCAAGCTTTCAAAGTCCAAAAATGAAGAAAAGACTCAAACCCTCGCTTATAACCATTCTGCCCAACGAAATCGCACCTGCGGTCATGATCTCCACTTCTGCAGAACCGTTTTTGCGGTCGCTCATCCGCATCTGTGGAAAATACTAAACTCCCGACCAGCCTCATCTTCAGCCACAATCACGCACCTGCGAGACCGCTTTTGCGGCCCCTCGCCCCCATTTCCACCTGCAGTCACCTCGCGCTTCTGCAATCAAAGTCAAGCTGCCAAGCTCCGCACCTGCAAACTCCTCATCACAGAAGCACTTTCGCTCCGCAGAAAATCACCCGCTTCTACGGACCTCACTACCTCCCCTCCATTTCGCACTTGCGACCAAAAGTGTCGCACCTGCGGTACATCATCTGCGGCCACTCCTACCGTAGGTGCGAACACACTAAAACTAAACCAGTAGATTTTGCATAAGTCCACAACTCAATCTGAAATCAATCTGAATCACACCCAAGGCCCCTGGGACCTTATTCTAACATACCAACACATTCTAAAACATAACTTAGTCGATGCCTCAAATCACATCAAACAACATCAAAAACGTGAATTGCACCTCAATTCAAGCCTATTGAAACAAATAGATTTTCAACTTCTACAATCGATGCCAAAACCTATCAAATCAACTCCGATTTACCTCGAATTTTATGCATAATTTGTAAATGACACAAAAGATCTACTCCAACTTTTGGAACCAAAATCCGAGCCCGGTATCAACAAAGTCAACCTCAGTAAAACTTCTCAACCCTTCAATTCTTTCAACTTTCACCAATTCAAGCCAAAAATGACCTACGTATCTCCAAATAAATATTCGCACATGCTCCTAAGTCTAAAATCACCATAAAAAGCTATCGGAACCATCAAAACTCCATTTCAGAGTCGTTTACACATAAGTCAACATCCCGTCAACTCTTTCAACTTAGGATTCCAAACTTGGGACTAAGTGTCCCAATTCTTTCTGAAACATCCCAGGAACCGAACCAACCGCCCCGGCAAGTCACATAACAAAAAATGAACATAGAATAAGCAATAAATGGGGGAACGGGGCTACAATACTCAAAACAACAGGTTGGGTCGTTACATGGAAGCACACAGACACTAGCAGAAAATGTGCAACCTCAAACAAGCTCAGGGGAGTACGAAACTCATCCTGCCTATCCAAAATAGCCACCAGCTCTTCTTCACAAGCCAAATTCTCGTCCAACTGCATTAAACTAAAATCCAGCACATGTGACTAATCCTCATATTACTTTTGAAGCATAGAAACATGAAACAATTGATGAACTCACGACAACTTGGGTGGAAAAGCAAGTTTTTAGGCCACCTCACTTACTCTTTCTAACACCTCAAATTGACCACTATATCGAGGGATCAACTTTCCCTTCTTCCCAAATTTCATCATGCCTTTTATAGACAAAATTTGGAGAAGAACCTTCTCACCCTCCATGAAAGCCATATCACGTATCAGCATAACTTTTTTGCCTGGACTGCGATGTATGAAGTTGCTCCTAGAGCAATTTCATCTTATCCAAAGCATCACAAACCAAATATGCACCCAAAAACCTAGCCTCACTAGGCTCAAACAAACCAACTAGAGAACGACAACGCCTCCCACATAAGGCCTCACATGGATTCATTTATTTCGAGTGATAGTTGTTGTTGTATGCAAATTCTGCTAATGGATAAACTGACCCCACTGGCCTCCAAAATCAATAATAAATTCCCTCAACATATACTCCAAAATCCAAATAGTCCGCTCGGACTGTCCATCCATCTGAGGGTGAAAAGCAATACTCAACTCAACTTGCATGCCCAACTCACGGTGAACAGCTCTCGAGAAGCACAAAGTAAACTGAGTGCCTCGATCAGAGATGATAAATATCGGCACACCATGCAAGTAGACAATCTCTTTGATATATAGATCTTAGCCAACTACTCAGAAGTGTAGGAAGTCATGACTAAAATGAAATGTGCAGACTTGGCCAGTCTGTCCACAATGACCTAAACATCATCAAATCTCCTAAATGTCCGTGGAAATCCTACCACAAAGTCCATATAATGTGCTCCCACTTCCACATCGGTATCTCATTCTTCTTAAGCAAACCACCTGGTCTCTGATGCTCATACTTGGCTTGCTGACAATTCAAACACCGTGAAACATATCCAATAATATCTTTCTTCATCCTCCACCAATAATGTTGCTTCAAATCACGGTATATTTTCGTAGCCCCGGGATGAATAAAATACCACGAACTATGATTCTTCTCAAGAATCAACTCCCTCAAACCATCTGCATTAGGAACACAAATCAGACCCCAAAGTCACAATACACCATCATCACCAACTTTCACCTCCTTAGCACCACCTCGAAACACCGTGTCTTTAAGGAAAAGCAAATAGGTTTCATCATACTGACGAGCCTTGATGTGCTCAAACAAGGATGACTGTGCTACAACACAAGCTAGAACTTAGAAATATCTGATCTCAAGAACCTGTTGGATAAAGCCTGAACATGCATAGCCAATGGCCTCTCTACAGCTAGAATAAATGCAAAACACCATATACTCTCTGCTTTTCTAATCAAGGCATCCGCTACTACATTAACCTTGCCTGGATGATACAAAATAGTGATATCATACTCATTCAACAACTCCAACAACCTCAGCTGCCTCAAATTCAAATCCTTTATCTTGAATAGATGTCGAAGACTTCGATGATCCATATACACCCCATAAGAAATGCCATATAAGTAATGTCTCCAAATCTTGAGCGTGTGCACGATAGTCGTTAGCTCCAAATCATGTACTGGATAGTTCTTCTCATGGGGTTAACCTGCATGATGCATATGCAATCATCCTACCATCCTGCATCAACACACACCCAAAGGCCAGCACGCAAAGCATCACAATAGACAGTATACATCCCCGATCCTGAGGGCAACACCGAAACTGGAGTTGCGTCAAAGCAGTCTTAAGCTTCTGAAAGCTCTCCCCAAACTCGTTAGACCATCTGAAGAAAGCATGTTTATGAGTCTTCTTAGTCAATGGAGCTGCTATAGATGAAAACCCTTCCATAAAGAGATGATAATAACTCGCCAAACTTAGGAAACTTCTTGTCTCAGTAGCGGTAGAAGGTTTAGGCCAATTTTTAACTGCTTCAATCTTCTTATGATCAACTTTGATCCCATCACTAGACACCACGTTGCCCAAGAATGCTACTGGATCCAGCCAACACTAACACTTGGAGAACTTTGAATACAACTTCTTCTCCCTCAAAGTCTATAGCACAATCTTAGCTAGTGCTCCTCCCAACTACGGGATTACACCAATATAACATCAATAAACACAACAAAAAAAGAATTCAAATAAGGCTGGAACACACTGTTCATCAAATGCATGAAAGTTGTTGGGGGCATTGGTCAAACCAAATAACATCACTATAAACTTATAATGCCCATAACGCGTCCTGAAAGACATCTTAGCAATGTCCAAAGCCCTAATATTCAAGTGGTGACATCCCAATCTCAAGTCAATCTTTGAGAACACCCTAGAACCCTGAAGCTGGTCAAATAAATCATTAATGTGTGGCAATGGAAACTTGTTCTTGGTGGCAACCTTGTTCAACTACCGGTAGTCAATACACATTCTCATAGAATCATCATTTTTCTTAACAAACAACACCAGTGCACCCCAAGGTGAAATTCTAGGTGTGAAGAACCTCTTATCCAGCAACTCCTGCAACTGCTTCCTTCAACTCAAAAGGAGTCATGCAATACAGCGGAATAGAGATAGGTTGAGTGTCTGGTGCTAAATCAATACCGAAATCAATATCCCTATCGAGTGGCATGCCTGGTACGTCTGTAAGAAACACATCCGGATACTCTCTCAGTATTGGAACTGACTTAATAGTAGGAGTATCAATACTAATATCTCTAACTAAAGCTAGATACTCCAACACACCTTCTCAGCCATCTGTTGAGCCTTCAAAAATTAGATAACATCACTCTGCTAGGAGTATGACCAAGAGGACCTTTGCATTTGAACCTCGGCAACCCCAGTATAGCCAACATCATGGTCTTAGTGTGACATTCGATAATAGCATGGTACCAAGATAGCCAATCGATTCCCAAGATCACATCAAATTCCACCGTTTGTAAGAGTAGAAAGTATGCCCTAGCCTCAAAACCACATATGGTTACCACACAGGACTGATAAACTTGATCCACCATAACGGAATCCAAAGCATCTATGTGGCACATAAAAATAATACCTGTAATAACAGCATCAGAAGCGACAACCTCGATCCTCCCTAGAAACGCATAGCATCTAGCCTGACCTCCACTAGAGTGAGCTCCACCTAGAGGATAACCACGTCCCGGATGACCTCCACCCTAGGCTGGGTGAGCAGGCGGTATAGCAACCAGTGCAAGAATTATAGACTGACCTCCCTGGTATGCTGAGCCTCTGTAAAAGTGAGGGCAGCATTTCCTAATATGCCCCAAATCCCAAAACTCGTAGATACCGCTGATCAAAAATGACTGTGAGGCCTGAGTCAGACCCCCATGAACCAGAATATCCACCAAGAGAACCTGGAACAGATGACCCCTAAATAGATGGAGTGCGATGAGAACTCTAAGACATAAAGACCGCACAGAAGCTCCTCGACTTGGTAGTGATGTATGATAAAATGATCTGCACGGCCTCTCCCAAATCAACCTCGACCTCTAGAAGAGGCGCCACTGAAGCTACCTAAATTTTGGGACCTCTTGTCCTTACCCTGCATCATCTCTCTAGTCTCACAATAGATGCGCTCAATATGATGCGCTATCTCCATAACTTGGTGAAATGAAGTTTAGGTTTCTGCCTCTCTAGCCATAGCAACGCGAATACTATAGTGAAGACCATCAATGAATCTCCTCACTCTCTCCTCCTTAGAGGAAATCAAAATAGTAGCATGACGGGACAACTCTCTCATCTCATAATGAATGACCGACATCTGACCTTGCTGAAGATTCTCAAAATGCCTCCTCAGCTCCTCTCTCTTGGTGCGGGGTACAAACTTCTCCAAAAAGAACCTAAAGAACTGAGCCCAAGTAGAAGAAGTGATCCTACTAGTTTGCCCAGCTCATAAACATGTCACCACCTCTTGCCTAGACCCTACAGCTAAAAGGCGGTGAAGTCAACTCTATTGGACTAAACTAATCTTAAATTGCGTAGAATCTCATGACAACGATCCAACAACTCATGGGCATCCTCTGAAGGTGTAGCACTGAAGTGAGGGGATGCAACTTTTGAACATATCCAGCCTCTTCGGCTCATTAGCTGACATCGCAGGCCTATCTTCAGGCTGCACAGCAATAGTTAGATGACGTCCCCAACTAGTAACACTCTCGGGGTTTGATAACCATGGGCTATCTTCTCTAGGTTATAACTAGTTGGACTCTGCGCTCCGGCCCCTGGGAAGTAGCTGGTGTAGTAGGGATCGCCCTAGCCTGAGCCAAACTCTCAAATAAACAACACATATGGACCAAAGCGTCCTTAATAAATGGTGTTGCAAATAAACCATGGGGAACCTGCGCTGGTCCCACTGGCTCCACATGGTATGGGATCTGCTCCTCACTGGGACCTACTAGTGGCTCCATAGTTGCTGCTCGAGTAGAGCCTCTAGCCGCGGCGCATGCTCCACCCCTGCTTCTACCTTGGCCCCATTCTCTTGCGGCCCTAGCCTGGGGTACTAGTACCTGCTAAGCTGTACAGGAAGAGTGTGTCTTCACCATATGTGAGAAAATAAAAAAAGCAAAGATTCAGACTTAATGATAAACAAATTCACATGACAAAGAATGAACGAAGTAGAAGTTTTCCTAAAAGCCATGTAGCCTATCGAAGATAATTACAGACGTCTCAGTACCGACCCGCAAGACTCTACTAGACTTGCTCATGACTTATGAAACCTAGGTAACCTAGTGCACTCATACCATCTTGCCACGGCCTAAAATCCCACCGGGACCATGATGGCGCCAAACATCGCTTGCTAGGAAAACCAACAACAAATATACAGAATTAAACTTCAAAAATAGTATTAAATAGTCTCAATAGCATAATAGCATAAATAACTGAAGTCAAAATAACGATACAATGAGAAACCACCCAAACTCTATTGTCACCGAGTGCATGAGCTCTACAGAAAACAAAATACAATATTGTCTAAAAGACAGAATGATAATAAATGATAGGAACAGATAGCAGGGATAGCGATCGGCGAAGAAGCTCTAACTCGGTCTCGATAGTGCAACAGAGATCCTTTCACTATGCTCAATTGGGTCTAACTCCTGAATCTGCACGTAAAATATAGAGTGTAGTGTAAGTACAACCAACTCTATGTACTCAATAAGTAGCAAGCCTAACCTAGGTCTAAAAGTGGTGACGAAGTTGGCAAGGTCCAATACTTACTTTCAACAACGAACAACAACAATACCAGCATGATAATGGTGAAGAGGAAAAGAAGCTCAAATAATATCAAGTTCAACTCTATCATAATAAGAGGAGAAATAAGCATGTTTTTCAAATATATCAGTCAAGGCATCAACTTTTCCATAGAAACCATCTAGACATGGAGTTAACAAAATGGAGACATCAAATACCAATTAGCATGACGAAAATACAACTCTATACCTGCATGACAAGTATACATGCCAAATTAAACAGCATCACAAGTTAACCATCAAGTATACAAAATCTCAGCACATTCATAGTGCTTGACACACAAGTACCCCTTAATATACTCTCAGAACATTCACGGTGCCTAGCGAAATGGTGATGAATAATCACATACACACACACACACACATATACCTCAACAATGTACGGGTGCCTAGCATAAACCCCTCACTAAGCACATATCAAGTGCATGCACTCATAGGGTTATTACTTGACTTTGGAGGAGCGGATCCTAGCCCAAGCATTGATTGGAACAAAAGTCAGTGATCAATATCACTCAACCCAATATGGTCCTTGATGCAAGCATCACCTTACAACCAATAACAACACCGTTCTATGGCCTAAGATCAGTCATCAATCTTCTCAAATCTTAGTTTCCTCACATCTCATAGTATCATGATCAAAATACCGCACAAAATATACAAACGTGCCAAAACTTAGCTCAAATACGTGTCGCACACATGAAATAAACAACATATGAGATAACATATAAAGAGAGCACAGAGACAGAGATATAACATGCGAATATAATAACATGACTGAAAACTATGACTATGGCAAAGACAAATAGCTCAACATAACAAAAATAGCTTATCATGTCTCAAATAGATAAACAATATGATTTTTTGCATTAATAATAGCTTACATAGTCAAACAAGCGAAGAAATATGATATCAAGAAGGCATGATAGCAAAACAAGGCATCTAATAGCTTAAGATCTACCCGGATCATGAATAACTATGGTTCATGCATATATACTCGTCACCTCGCATAATATAGCAAACATCACAGCCTACGGAAAAATACCCTCAAGCTAAGCTTAGGCAAGATACTTACCTCGAACGAGTAAGAATCAATACTCCAAGAATCTCTTGCCTCTCAAATAGGCCTTCGAACGCGTCAAATCTAACAAAAAATAACTCAATAACGTCAAATAAAGTTATAAAAATCAATTTCAAACAATAAAGCTTTGATCTTTATTCAATTCCCAAAATGTCAACAAAAGTCAACCCGAGCCCACATAGTCAAAACCTAAGTCAAACGATCGATTCCAGCTACCCATAACCCCACGAGTCCAAATATGTGATCAGAGTCCAATTTGACTCTCAAAACACCAATTTCCTCTCTCTTACATTGTAGAAAAATTCCCGAAAATTTCCTCAAAATTTCATCTTTTAGGTGTTAATAATCCATGTAGATTAAAATGAGGAGAAATCACTTACCCCAAAGTCTTGTATGAAAGTATCCTTCAAAAATCTTTCCTCTCCAAGTATAAGGTTAAAAATATGAGAGAATGCGCTAAAGCCCCAAAATATAACACTTAAGTATTTTGCGCAGCAATACCCTTTGCAAACGTGGTCACTGCCTTGTGTTCGCAAAGCAGAAACTGTCACAACCTCAAAAAGACCCTACGCGTATGCAGTTGTCACCTCACAAAAGCAATGCACAGACTCCCCCAGGCTTACGTGAACACGAGCCCCTTCCCTTGATCGCGAAGGCCATGCTCCAGCCAACTCCCAGTCTGCCTCACCTCTACGCGAACGCAACACACAAGGCGCAAACGTGAAGACCAACTGTCTCAACCCATTGCGGACGCGACCTACTGTACGTAAATGCGAAGAACTAAATCAGCCCCTTTAAAAATAACCATTTGTGAACGCGAGACCTGCTCCATGATCGCGAAGCACACCAGACACCAGCAGGAAATCTGCAACCTCAAACAAGTTCCGAGTGGTCCAAAGCTCACCCGAGCACCCAGAATCTCATCGATTATACCAACTAGTCTGTAAACACTACGTGAACCTATTCAAAGCCGTCAAATACATATGAGATTATCACATCTATGAATCAAAGATCAAACAACAAATTGAACTTCTCTTAAATTCAAGAACTTCCAAACTTCAATCAAAGCGTCTAATTCAAGCCTAACTAGTCCGGATTACATTCCAAGTTTGGAAACAATAATCTGAACCAGATATTATCAAAATATCAACTCCTGGTCAACCTATGAACTTTCCAAACCAAAACATCCTAGGAACCTCCAAATCCAAATCCGGACATCTGCATAAATCCAAAATTTCCAAACAAACCTATTGGAACCATCGAAACACCAATCCAAGATCATATGCTCGAAAGTCAAATCTTGGTCAACTTTTATAACTTAAGCTTCCAACAATAGAACTACGTGTTCCAATTTACTCCGAAACCTTTCCGAAAATAAATCAACCATCTCCGCAAGTCATAAATAACACACAAGCATTCGAGAATCATCAAATAAGAAAATGGAGCTCAAATACACAAAACGAGCAGCTAAATCGTTATAATTTTTTTAATCATTGAAAGGCTAAATAAGATATTGCTAATTATATCATATAAAGATAATGAATTGGCTTAACTTGAATATGGGTGTGTCTATATATAGAAATGAAAGGTTCTAATCTCATAAGGAATGACAAAATTATGGCTATATGAGTTTGAGATTATGTACTTTTCTTAGTATGTGTGGACTTTGGGGAACATCTTCTCATTTATTTTTATTTCCTCTCTCTTTCTCCACTTGTAATTTCTCCTAAGATTTTTTGAAATTTTAGTTTATTACTTAAATTATTTTAAGCATAATGATTAAACTAGTGTAGATGTGCGCCAAAGGAAGGGTCTACGGGTAAGTAAAGGTTAATGTTAATGGTGACAGCGGCAGGAAGGAGGAGGAGGTGCTAGTGGTGGAAGAAGAGGTGAAGGGGATAAAATGGGTTGCATCGGTGAGATGGCATGTCACATGGTGTTCACCTCGTCAAAATGTTAGTGCCACGTGAGATTTGGCATCCACCTTGAACAACCATAATGGTAGAGAGGGATATTTGAGCCGCTTGGCTAATCTTGGTGTTATTGTTGTACGAAAAGTATAACGGAAGACAAAATTAATTATTTCACGTAGTAAAGAATAAAGTTGACCTTTTTTCCTTAATTTATTAGCAGTAATATTTTAGACATGATGATAAATCATCTTTTAGTTAGATGCTCAAGTTATAAAATTATCATTTTCCTTATGGTATGTTAATAAAGTTTTGAACGCATTATAACTTAAGCCTTTTATATGAAAACTTAAGGTGTTATCAAATTAATTTGTGCAAGTAAAAGGGAAATTGACATGTATATGTCATTCCTAATAATTATTGGCAAGTTTTTAGTCAAAGATTATGATTAGCAGCTAACCCCTGTAACTTGGAAATTGATAGCCACATCCTACCAAGCGAACTAAATATCAACTTCTATTTCACGCTTGTTTCCTTCCAAAATACAGATTTTTCTAAAAGATAAAAAAATAATCACCAAATATTTCATAGGAGTTTTGATTGTGGTATGTCAATATTTATGTCACGTTGTATATCAATATATATCAAACAAGATTTTCATTGATATACCTAGACATGTGTATCAATATGCATGATATATAGGAGATAAACGGATATAGAGATATACTGAGTGATATACACTGATATGTATGGTGATATACAAAGGGGATACACGCATGGAGTTCTCTTCAATATCTAGTTGCCAATCTGAAATTCATCTCAAATCCGCCTTAAATCATCTCCATATATCTTCAAAACCAATATTCAAATTCCTTAAAAGGTTTTCATAATAATCGAATATTACCCAATCCAAAGTTATACGATTTCAACATCAATAACTCTAAAAAATCAGAAAATAACAAAAATTACCACCTAAAAAAAGTGTTTATTGGATGATTACAAAGAGAGAGATTTGGGGAGAAAGATTGAAGATTTGGAGAGAAATAAAAGAAATTTGTTCGAAGAGAGAGATTGCTTTTTATTATGAGATAACCTAGTTTTTCTATAAAATAATAATTTAATAAATTAAAATAAAAATGTGAGCTACAAGGTGTTAATAACCATAAGTTAAACTTTTTTATATCATTTATTAGGCTAGAATGTCATGCAGTGAAAAAGCCCTAGTTAAAGCTAATGATTGATAGTATAAGCTGTTTAAATGATTGTTAATGATTTTTGTTCAAATTCTTTTTTGAGAAATTACCAGTTTTATCAGCTTATACGTTAAATTAGTGCAAAAATTATCCAATATTAGTCAGTTAGCTATTTATAGCAAATAAAAGGTTAAATTTTTGCTTTTTTTTGAGTGGGTATTGTAGGAAAGATTGGTACATCATAAGGAGCTTAAATCTTAGTTTTGGGGTGATTTGGTGGAGTTTAGAGGTGGTTTGGATTGAAATTTTGAAGTAGAAGATGAACATGAAAAAAGATGATATGTGTATCACACTGTGTCATTTATGTATTACATATATATCATTATATGTGTATCACATGTATATCCTTGTATACTTGTGTGAGAGATACATGCGTCATACATGTGTTATAAACAAAAAAATTTAACTCGATTTTAACTATGGATTTTGATACCAAATCAGTCCAAATCACCTCCAATTCCTCAAAATTTTGTGTATTGACTCATCTATATGTTTTAATGAATTTCAATCATACCCATTGAAAAAGCTCCTTTTATGCTTAGATTTTTAAAATCTTGTATATTTTTTTATTTGTGTTTTATCACCTTATTTGCTACCTCATCTCTGAAATTTCTTGTCCGTCTTGCATCTCGTGTTGTTGATCACTCTTAAAAATATGAAAGGATATCTTCGCATGTGACTTTTGGAGAGAAAAAATCTTTATTTATCTTGGTTTTCAATTCTTGGATGCACTTGGTTAGTTTTGGCAAGTCTGTGATTAATGGCTAAAGGTTGGTAAGTTGAGCTTATATTTTGGACATTTCCATAAGATTCTCATGTTTTAAATAATATGATTTAATTACATTCAAATCTAGCTTTTAATTTAAACTAATTTCTATGTATGTATTTCACACTTAACATCCAATTAAGAAGAGAAAGATAGAAAAATAATAAACTAAAATATGAGAATAGATTTAGAAGTGTACAAATCCAACAGACACGACGAATAGTGAACAATATTAATTCATGTAACTTATGTGTTATGAAGATACTGAAGACATTACATGTTTAGTTAATTCATACGAAATATATTTATTATCACTATTATGTTGTAATTTTTTGTATGAATAAAGTGGGTAAGAAAAACTTATGTCGGCACATGAGAAGACTTTGCAGATTTAATTATAAGAATTTAGTTCTTGTTGAGGTACTATAGGAATGAGAAAAATCTTTTAGTTTTTGATTTGAAAATATATATATATATATATAAAGAACTTTACCAACAATATATGTTAACCTTGCAATTTATCTACACGCCTTACCAATTATATTCTTATAGTTATTTGATTGTCACTCTATTCTCTCCTCCTCATCTGCATTCTTTGTTTTTATTTTCTTCTTCTTCTGTCATATGTGCTATTAAGATTTGAGTCTTAATAGGTTGGTCTCTATTAGAATATAATTTCCTTATTTAAAGTAAATGTTCTCAATGACTTAATAAAAGATGAACCAAATCGATATAAGTAAATTTGTCTCGTGTTATGATTCTTTATGGTAGTTAATCAATGCATCCTTAGTTTAAATCGGTTCTTCTCATACATTTGTTCTCTTTTAAAAATTAAATTATAATTACTCTCATATGTATATTTAAGTAATAATATTTATTTTTTAATTCAGTAGAATTATTATTATAACTATCTGAAAGTCCCAATTATAAGATTGCATGCTTGATTCTAAGAGTTAACAATTTTGCCCTACGATTCTCACTTTTTTTTAAAAGTTGATTTTAATTCTTAGAACCATGTGTCACAGAACAACTTACTAATATGTTAGACTTTACATCATGTTAATTTTTTCATCACATTAAGGCTTGTTCTGATTATAAACACTTTTAAATGTGTGTAAGAACAATTCTTTCCTTCACGGGTACAAAAAATTCTAATTTCAATGGACTCATGGAATCCACTCCAAAAATTTATTCTGCTTCCTATGTTAATTAGTTTAGTCATGTCATTCTTCTCCCTCAAATTAATACTTCTAGTATATTATAAATAGTTAATGGTGTTAGGTCATCTTAAATAGAATTTTTAAAACATTAAACATTCTTATGTCGAGCATAGTATGCAACAGCAAACGTTGTTCACAATATTTAATTAGCTTACAATTACAAATTAAGAACAAAACCATTTTGATTTTCATAATTATTTCAGTTTGGTTTGAATTTTTTAAGAAAATTAACCATTTACTACAAATTGTGATAGATTTAAAGAAGTTATTATACTTAAAGAACATAGAAATTTACTTTGTAATAAATAAATATATTGTTGAAGGTTTTCTTTCTCCTACTGTTTTTTTAATTTTCCATGAAGGATTTGCAAAAATTAAATAAATTTGGTGTTATAAATGGTAAAGAAAAAAACCTTGATAGAGAAACAACTGAAAAGAAATAGTTCTTTAATAAGCAATTCATATATGAGTACTCTACTCTCATTGGTTCTGTCCACACAAAAATAGGATTATAGGCGTTTCCTTTTCGTTGATTCTTTTGTTCTTTATCCTAACGTCTTTGCTGTCTAAACAAATTAGGATTACATTATCCTAATGTTTTCGTTTAGGTTTTTGATGTTTTTTCAGGTTTTTTCACTTAAGTGTCACGTCCTTAGTCATTAACTAAGTACACGTGCGGCACTTGACAATTTGCTCACGATCTTGCACAATTTGCTCACATTCTTGCTATGCCAAGTCAGCCTTACAACACTCAAGATCGCTAAGAGAATGGTAGAAAGAACACAAGAGAATTGTAAAGGGGCTTTGTATTAGAGAGAACTTGAATTGTTTTCTTGGTGAATTACAAATGAATGACCCCCTTTATATATTAGTCTCCTAGGGGTTGGAGTGTAAGTATTAATTATTACACAAGTCCTTAATATTTATAAGATAAGGGCTTTATCTAGAAATCTCCACAAGGCTAGAAGATTCCAAGGACTTTCCTAGCAAATCCATAGGGATCTAGGGTTTTCCAAAGGAAATGTCCATACTTTTCTAGAATCTTCTCACAAATGCTAGCCTTCCTTCTATGTAAGCTTCCACATGGCTTTAAAATATGCCAAATGGCACTTATGTGGCATGATGACATGGCGGGACATCACACTCTCCCCCACCTAATGCTACGACGACCGCGACGCAATGCTGCTGCATAAACTCTCGGATCTTATCTTTGAATTGCCATAAGTCTTCATATCGTTCCCATGTGGCCTCCTCCGGTGATTGCCTCTTCCAATGGACGAGGATCATAGCGGTGGCTTTTTGCCCTTGCTTTCATCTGGCCTGGTAATCCATGATAGCCTCAATCTCCCTATCATGTGAGGAGGTGATACTCATAGGCGCTCATCTTGATTGGCCACTACTCGGGTCATCCTTATCTTCATGATATGGCTTAAGCATGCTGGCATGGAAGACAAGATAGATCTTATGATACGATAGCATGTCAAGCTTGTATGAGATCTTGCCTACCTTGGCGATGATCTTAAATGGCCCCTCATACTTGCGAATCAGATTCGAATGCATGCCCCGTAGTGCCTTGAACTATCTTGGGTTAAACTTTACTATGACCATGTCCCCAACTCTATAGTCCGTGGGACGTCGCTTACGGTCCGCAAACTTCTTCATCTTCTTAGCTGCCCTATCCAAGTAGGACATAGCAGTATCAAGCTGCTCCTCCCATCCTTTGGCCATATGATAAGCCCCCAAACTTTTTCCCTCGAACGCGGCTGGTAATGAATGTGGAGTTTGTGGCAGTTGGCCTGTGGCTAGCTCAAATGGTGTCCGCCCCGTGGACTCACTCCACTGCAAGTTATAAGAGAATTTGGCGATGTCTAGGAGCCTTTCCCAATCTTTTTGATGCGTGCTTACATAATGCCTCAAGTAGCATTCTAGTAAGGTGTTGACCTGTTCCGTTTCTCCATCCGTTTGTGGGTGGAAACTAGTGGAAAAGTACAGTTCCGTGCCAAGTATGTCGAACAAATCTCTCCAAAAGTTTCCAGTAAAACGGGGATCTCGTTCACTAATAATATGCCTTGGTAAAGCCCAGTACTTCACCACGTTCTTAAGGAATAGTTTGGCGGCTTCCTTGGCAGTCCAACCTGGTGAGGAGGCATGAAGGTGGCATATTTATAAAATATATCCACCACCACCATAATAGTATCATAATAGTCAGACTTCGGTAGGCAAGTGATAAAGTCCATAGTCACGCTCTCCCCGGACGTTCTGCAACTGGTAGTTGCTCAAAAAGTCCTCCGGGTTTTTGTTGCTCAACCTTGTCCTGTTGATAGACAAGACAAGTCTGCACATAACACTCTATGTCATCTCGCATGCGTGGCCAATAGTAGACTGACTCAACCAAGGCCCTAGTGCAACGTTGGCCTGGATGACCAGCCTACATTGTGTCATGACTCTCCCTTATGATCCGCCGTCTAATGTCTCCAAACTTAGGCACGTAGACCCGCCGACCTGTGGTAAGCAGTAGGCCGTATTTGGCCCAAAAGCATCTCGTATTGCCCTAGTTGGCTAACTCGATAAGTTGTTTTGCTGCTGGATCATGCTGCATGCCTTCTTTTATAGCCTCACGAATCTCCCATCTTGTTGAAATGATTGCAGCAAGTTTGGATTTCCGGCTTAAGGCATCGGCTACAACGTTACCTTTACCCGGCTTATACTCCAGCACATAATCAAATTCGGCCAAGAAATCCTGCCACCTAGCCTGTTTGGTGTGAGCTTCTTCTGCATCTGAAAGTAGCTAGTAGCTACATTGTCGGTCTTGACCACGAACCTCGACCCGAGTAAATAATGTCGCCATGTACGAAGGCAATGCACAATGGCAGTTATCTCCTTCTCTTGCACCGCATAACTTCGCTTCGTTTCATTTAACTTGCAGCTCTCAAATGCTAAGGGATGCTTATCCTGCATCAAGACACCCCCAATGGCAAAATCTGAGGCATCAGTATGCACCTCAAATGTCTTGGAAAAGTCAGGTAATGCCAAGACGGGTTCCTCTGCTATAACTGCCTTAAGGACTTCAAACGCCTTTTAACAATGCTCCGTCCAAACCCATTGCTTGTTCTTCTTTAGCAACTCAGTCAATGGTGCAGATTTTGCTAAGTAGCCACTGATGAACCGATGATAGTAGTTAACAAAACCAAGGAAGGATCTCAACTCAGTTACCTATATAGGTGCCTCCCACTCTTGGATAGCACGTACCTTAGCCTCGTCCATGCATAGCTCGCCATTGCTAATAACATGGCCTAAGAAGTGAACCTTTGATTGTGCAAATTCTCATTTCTCCCTCTTGATGTATAGCTTGTTCTCCCGCAAGACTTGGAAAACCTTACTTAAGTGCTCCATGTGCTCCTCGAAGGTGTTGAGGTAGATGACTATATCTTCTAGGTAGAATACCAAGAACTGATCAAGTAGGGATGAAAAATATTGTCCATAAGGGTGCAAAATGTGGCCGGTCCATTGGTTAAGCCGAAGGGCATCAGCAACCATTCAAAAGCTCCATATCTCATCACACATGTTGTCTTCGGCTCATCCCCTTCTATAATGCGAACCTGGTAGTAGCCATTGCGAAGATCCACCTTGGTAAAGTACTTGGCTTGCCCAAGTCTATCGAACAAGCCAGCAACGAGCAGGATCGGGTACTTATTCTTCACTGTGACCTTATTAAGTGCTCGATAGTCTATGCACAAGCGCACGATCCATCCTTCTTCTTTTGGAACAATACTGGTGCGCCGAAAGGTGCCTTTGATGGGCGAATGCGACCAGCATCTAGTAGCTCTTTCAATTATTTCCTAAGCTCCTCTAGCTCAGGCGGTGCCATATGATATGGGGCAAATGCCGATGGCTTAGCCCCTGGCTCGAACTCAATCTTGTGATCCACCTCTCGCCTAGGCGGCAAGTTCTTAGGCAACTCCTCAGGCATGACATCTTTGTTTTCCTCAGGCAACTTCTCTATGCAAGGCAGCAATTTCTCTTGAAAACTCTTGTCTTCCTCCAGACTTGCGATGGTTGACATGAATGTCGGCTCCCCTTCTTGATCCCCTTGATAGCCTGCATGGCTGAAAGTTGTGCTTAGATCTGTCCGTGTGGCATAGTCATTGTAGGTACCATGAAAGATCATTCTCGCTCCATAAACAAGAAATATTGGAGGTAGGGGTCGATCAAAGTATGACAATGTCTAAAGAACTCTTGCCCCTGTATGATGTCAAAGATATCTATTGCGGTTACGGTGAAGTTTGTCATACCTTTCCAAGTTCTCAATTTGACACCAACTCCATTAGCTACCCCACGAGCATTCTGTACCTCGGCATTCACGGTCTTGACGTGAGAGTTGGTTGGAGCAAGCTTCAATTCTAGTCTCTTCGCAGCAGCCTCAATCACAAAATTATGAGTTGCTCCAGTATCCACTATTGCACGAGCAGGCTTGTTTTTGATGGTGAGATCCAAGTACTGATTGCCATTCTCGGTAGGTTGGATAGATTGCTTCGTGATAGCACCGCATGACCCGATCATACCCAACCGTGTGGTTCCCTAACTCTCTCCCTGCGGTTGCTCCTTCTGTTCACAAAACATGGAACTGAGTCTCTTTAGGTCGGGACAATTCCTGAAGCCATGCGGCCCTCCGCATATGTAACATCCCTTCTTCTCGGCCTACACCTTCTTCTCGGTGTAGCCCTGACGGCCACTCGACTTTCTAGAATCTTTAGTCTTGTAGTATTGTTGTTGTATCTCCTTGCCTTTGCCACGATCTCCCCCACCTTTGACATTTTTAAACTTTGATTCATTGCCTTTTCCTTTGTCGTGCTTGTCATGCCTGAAATCCATCAATTATTCGGCCTCCACTATGGCTTGGTCTATATCTGTGACTTGCCAGTGTTGCAACTCCTGCTTAGCCCAATTTTGCAACTCGTCCATGAAGTGGAACAACAAGTCATCATTGGTCCGGTTAGGGATTTGAAGCATAAGGGTAGTGAACTCCTTGACATAGACACATATGCTCCCTGTTTGCTTCAACTCTCTAAGCTTGCGCCTTGCCTCATACAAGACATTATTTGGAAAGAACTGTCGCTTGAACTCGATTTTGAACTAATCCCACATGCTAATAGTACACAGACCTTTATCCACGTCGGCCATCTTCCTTCTCTACCATAGCATGGTAGTCTCTGAGAGGTACAACACTGTAGTGTTTATCATGGCCTCGTCGTCCCTTACTTTGCCATGCCTGAAGTAGTTCTCCAAGTGCCAGAGGAAGTTTTCCACTTCATGTGCATCACGAACACCCTTGAACACTGGGGGTTTGGGAGCCTCGATTTTGGCCTCCCTCATCATCACAACATTGTTGGCTGCCTCGGTCACACCAGCACTAACATGCTCCTCAAGTGACTCTATGTTTGCCTTCACAGCATCGATAGTACTAAAAGCCTCCATGAGTCTGCACTCTAAGGCGGTAATGGTTTGCCTTAGTTCCATCTTGGTCTGTGTACGTCCCTCCAAGTCATTTCGGATACTCTCAATCTCTTCAAGAGTGTGCCCCTTAGGAACACTAAGGGTGTCTTCCAGCTTTCCCCAGTGTTGGCCAAAGATCTCCATGGCGTCCATCCTCGCGTTCATCTTTTCACCCACTCTTTACTGAGCGAGACGCCCTCGGGCAGTACCTCCACTTCATCCTCGCTCGCCTCAGTACCAGATGGTTTTTGGGATATAAGCCCTTCATTTGACACAACCTCGGGTGGCACCTCCTGGCTCTTGTTGGTGGCATACCTCTTTATTGTTACGGCCATTCTTGCCAGCAGCATCTTGGATGAAGTTGGCTTGTGTGTTGGCAGCGTTAATTTCTCTGTCGTTCGCCATTCCCTTAGTTGCAACCTTTGCTCTGATACCACGTTGTCACGTCCTTAGTCGTTAACTAAGTATATGTGCAGCACTTGACAATTTGCTCACGATCTTGCACAACTTGCTTGCGTTCTTGCTATGCCAAGTCAGCCTTACTACACTCAAGATCGCTATGAGAATGATAGAAAGAACACAAGAGAATTGTTAAAGGAAGCTTTGCATTAGAGAGAACTTGAATTGTTTTCTAGGTGAATTACAAATGGATGACCCCATTTATATACTAGTCTCCTAGGGGCTAGAGTGTAAATATTAATTGTTACACAAGTCCTTAATATTTACAAGATAAGGGCTTTTCTTTAGAATTCTCTACAAGCTTAGAAGATTTCGAGGACTTTTCTAGCAAATCCATAGGGATTTAGGGTCTTCCAAAGGAAATGTCCATACTTTTTTAGAATCTTCTCACAAATGCACCTTCCTCCTATGTAAGCTTTCACATGGCTTTAATATATGCAGAATAGCACCTATGTGGCATGATGACATGGGGGGTCATCACCTAAGTCCCTATTCTACTATAAAGCTACATCTTTTCGTGTACTATTTCAATTGTCTCTTTTCTTGTGGATTCTTTTGTTTAATATTTTAAGGCTATTTTGGTCTATCAACATTTTATTCATACTTTTATAATAATATAGATATAGATAGATAGATATAGATTAGTAGTTTGTTAAAATTACATGGTCTAACTAACATATACATTATTTACCATACATAAATATCTTTCAAAATAATTACAATTAGTAGCTACTCTTTGTATTTTATAGCAAAATTTCAGTGGTAAATACATTATATACAGTGTATGGAATCACATACAGGAAAGTCCCACGTTAGGGGGGTAAAGGGCTCCCTAACAAAGGCGACTCCATACACAGAGACTCGAACCCGAAACCTCTAGTTAAGGATGAAGGAGTACTTACCACTCCACCACAACCATTGTTGGTAGACAAACTATAATTATATATGGTAATTAGGCTCTAAATGGTAGTGATTTATGAAAATTCCTCTAGTTTATATCCAATCAATTGGAACTTATTTAACACAATTGAATTGTAAAGTTTCAATTCATTAAGCAATTTATGAATTTAATTATATGTAGAATAATTAACATAAACTTAAGAGTCAACCAAATTGCGTTTTGAAAAAAAAAAACGAATGGGTTGGTCCTAGATAACACTGTAGCAAGGCTCGGCTCGGCTCATCTCAATATTGAGTTATTTCGATTGAACTTGACCTCAAACTTTGACTCGACTCAACTTAATACAGTATAAACTCGATTTGGCTCGATTCGGATGCCGACCAAGCCTAGTCAGGAGTAGGCAAAATGCTGCTAAAATATAATGAATGAGACGTGCGCAACAATAATAAAAAGACGTTAGCAAGGAGATACAGCCCAATCGCATTCCGAATCTTCCGACCATAATCTCAGATATAGATGGCGATTCTTTGGCTTCCTACCGCTTCCATCTCTCCTTTTTTCCTCTTACCACATTGTAGTGGTTGTCCTTCTTTTCTGTTTTTATTTTCTCTGTACATCCAATTCAATTACATAAATAGAAATGAATTTTCGTCGTCTTTCTGACGTCCAGATGCCTTCTTAAAGAGTTAATACCAATAAAAATCAGAAAAGGAAAATGTTAATACATGTAATAACAATTTCTGTTAGGGAAAATAGAAACAACAGGCCTCCTACAAGAGAGATCATTGTAAATGCTGTTGGAAGTCACCGCCCTGAACCACCTGCGGCGCGTTAGTAGGAAATGCTCATTCTTGGATATTTCTATTATCAGATATGAATCCATTAGAGATTTTATTTTAATGACCTTGACCACTTGAAGGGAAATCTGTGCACACTGGTTCTTTAATTTGTATACGGACATTATCTTCCAACATTCTGGTTCGACCTTCTTTCTTTTGTATTGTTCTCTATCCTGTTCCCTTCTCGTTTGGTTTTGTTTTGCGGTTGCTTCAAGTTGTAGGAAAAATAGCAATTTTGGTTAATCACGGTTTGTTATATCCAGTAACACTTTTTCACAAATTTATTGACTTCTTTTCTTATTTAGTGATGTGATTACTTATCGATCTTTTATGCAACGAGCTCCTTATCAAGTCAAACTTTGTTTAATTTCTAGAATACCGTTGATAGAGTTTCTACAAGGACACATATATATAGAGGATTATAAGGCAATCTTTTTTGTTACAGATTTTGATCTCAATTAAAAAGAAATCTGTCACTGCAACAAAAGGAATGAATTCTGTTTTTATTCTTGCACGTAACTTTTGAATGTCAATTTGTCCGGTACTTGCATGGAATTTGGCTGCATGACATTTTACTGAATCTGCTTAATTTTTAGGTTCTTTGGTTGAAATTTCGAAATCATGTCTTCCAAACCAAAACCTATAGAGTTACCGCAGGTCAGTTTTTTTCTCTATCCTATTTCCCATTTTCACCTGACATTTATATTTCGTCATGTGCACAATTCCAATGTCTTAGTTTGACGATACACCAAACCTATTTGAACGAAAATGATTTACTGAAAATATTCTACACATTACAAATAGGTAGTAGGACCCATATTATAATTAGCAAAATCTACTTTGACTAGAAACTATAAAAAAACCTATTTCGGTATGATTTTGTCTGTAAATCTTAATTAGATGTACTAAATACCAAATTTTGAACAATTCTGTTGCTATGTGAGAATCCAAGCCCAACTTGTTTAATTATTTGTGTTCACTCAGATGAGCAATATGCCATTAGAAGATACATGTCAAGCCAGCAAAGGCAGTGACAGCACAGAGACTAGTTCCAGTAGTACTACACCCCTAAAGCCACACACTGGTGGTGACGTTAGATGGGATGCGATTAATTCGGCTACTGGGAGAGGAGGATCTCCTCTTGGTCTTAGCAACTTTCGGTTGTTGAAGCGACTTGGATATGGGGATATTGGAAGTGTGTACCTTGTTGATCTCAGGGGAACCAACACTTACTTTGCCATGAAAGTGATGGATAAAGGATCACTTGCAAGTAGAAATAAATTGCTGCGAGCTGAAACGGAGAGGGAGATTCTTGGTCTTCTTGACCACCCATTCTTGCCAACTTTATATTCTCACTTTGAGACTGACAAATTCTATTGCTTAGTCATGGAGTTCTGCAGTGGAGGCAACCTTCATACCCTCCGTCAAAAACAGCCCAATAAGCATTTTACTGAGGAGGCTGCTAGGTTAGTACCTATATCTACAATCTGTTCTTACATTTAACGAACACTTGATGCGTATTGCTAAGTGTTTACCTTTCCGATATTAGATATATGCTCCATTTACCTTTCAGATTGTTGAATTCTTTTCCATACAGAGCATGTACTTCTAAATTAATTAGCTGTTCGTTTTGCTACTCTCTCGAATGTCCTGAATCATTGCAGATTTTATGCATCAGAGGTGTTGTTGGCGCTTGAATATCTGCATATGCTAGGAATTGTATACAGGGATCTTAAGCCAGAAAATGTACTGGTGAGAGATGAGGGTCATATTATGCTTTCTGATTTCGACCTATCTCTCCGTTGCTCTGTCAATCCAACACTTGTCAAGTCTTCATCTGTACATGGAGGTGGCAATGTAAGCAGTGGAGGCGGCATTTTAGATAATGACAATGCAGTCCAAGGATGTATGCAGCCGTCAAATTTTTTCCCTCGTAACATTCTTCCTACCAAAAAGAATCGAAAGTCTAAATCAGATTTCGGGCTATTTGTGGGAGGATCACTTCCTGAACTTATGGCAGAGCCTACTAATGTGCGATCCATGTCCTTCGTTGGCACTCATGAGTACTTGGCCCCTGAGATAATTCGCGGAGAAGGTCATGGTAGTGCAGTGGATTGGTGGACTTTTGGTATATTCTTATATGAACTTTTGCACGGGACAACCCCTTTTAAAGGTTCTGGCAATCGCGCCACACTGTTCAATGTAGTAGGCCAGCCTTTGAGATTCCCAGAAACTCCGCAAGTGAGTGCTATTGCCCGAGATCTTATAAGGGGGCTACTCGTCAAGGAGCCACACAAGAGAATTGCATATAAAAGAGGTGCCACTGAAATTAAACAGCACCCTTTTTTTGAAGGTGTTAATTGGGCTTTGGTCAGATGTGCTGTTCCTCCCTCTATACCGGAACCTGTGGACTTCACCCAATATGCAAGTAAGGAAGCATCAGCTCATTATTCAGATAAGAAGATGCCAGAAACTGAAAGTCATGATAAAAACAAAAGCACTTCTACTGATTCTTCATATATTGACTTTGAGTACTTCTAGGATCGGATTCTGGAGAATCCAAATCAATCTTCATCAGAAAATAATACGTTATAATGCAGAGGCTTTTCGCTTATTTTGGCCATTCAGGTGATGTTAATGCTCAGTTAGTACGTAACATTTGAAGTATATAAAAATCAAATGGTCGAATGTGGGCTACAAAGGATTAACCATCATAAGTAGGTCATTAATTAAGATGGTATATATGTATGATTATACGTGTGACCAACTTTGAATGATCTTGAAGTATTATGTGGCCATGCAGTGTGTTTATTATGTAGAACTGCACGGCAATAACTTCCAAGTGCTTCGAGAAGAAAACAACTTGCAACACTTTCAGACGAAGGATTTTTCTGACTAAAGTTGAGTCGTAGTGGCTGTGGATTTATTGTGAATATGATTTGTCACTTCCTTTGTTTCATTTTATTTGATGGTATTTCACTAGACATGAATTTTAAAATATTAATTTTACTTGTATGATACGCTATATATTATTTGTGATAGAAATGCATATTAAAGTAGTTGTTTGAAAAGAGAACAAAACTCATATCAAAATTAAGTGTAAATTGTTTAATGAATTTTAATTATAGTATCGTTACGGTGAGAAATATTAACAATACTATACCTCCATTACAGCTTTCGTTGTTAGTTTATCCCGTTTGAATTTTTTGATAAAATTGTACTCCTACTTATGTATCATAGTTTGGATTTCAAGCGCCAAACTTCTTACTGATTGTGAATTCAAATATCGTCTTTAAATTTTTTAAAAATAAAATTTAACTATTTAAAAATTACGTAAAACATATTATACAAAATAATTAACAAATCAAAATATTTAAAAGACACAAAAAGTATCGATCAAAACCTCTCGAAATTTGACGGATGGAACACTTAATTAAAACGTATAGCTTCCCTCTATTCTTATAAGTAATTTTTTTAATTTCAAATTAGCTTTATTAATCTGTTTAAATATAGTGCTTCTTAAGTTAAAGATTCTCTTAGTTCTAGTTTTTGACCCAAGAAAAGTGCTCAATATTTGTCAAAGAACGTAGAATTTCGGAAAAATGGAGTAACACGGAAAATATTGCTATTGGCCTGGGTTGTCGTTCTTTCTTCCCTCTTCTCTGTTGGATGGGACCAATGATTATCAAAACATATCATCCTTCCTCAACCTTTCAAGCTACCCCACTTATATAACGATCAGGGTCATTTTGAGTATTTATATTTTATTCAGCCGTTCGAGGTGTTGAGTAGCTTCACATGACGTATTATGAGTTGCGTGTATCGTCGGTTTTTGGTTCTCGAGTGGTTCGGGATCTATTTGGAAGAATGATTCTCAGCTCAGACGCTTTAAATTGAAAAAGTTGACCAAGTTTGACTTTTGTGTATTTGACCTCGGATCGGAGTTTTCATGGTTTCAGTGGGTCTGAATGTTGATTTTGGACTTGAGTGTATGCTTATATTTGTATTTGGGTGTTTCTATAAGGTCTCGGCTCTATTTGGCGAAAGTCGGCAATTTGAAGGTTTAGAAAGTTCATAGGTTGGACCAGGAGTTGACTTTGATGTTATTGGGTTCGGATTGTTGTTTCGCAACTTGGAATATGTTCGTTGTGTCATTTGGAACTTGTGTGCAAAATTTTGAGTGATTCTGAGTTGCTTAGGCATGTTCGGCATAAGTTTGAAATTTAGAAATTTGAAATAGTTTATTAAGCTTGAATTGGGGTGCGATTCATCGTTTTGATGTTGTTATGTGTGATTCAAGGCCTTGAGTAGGTCCACATTATGTTTTGAGACTTGTTGGTATGTTCGGATGAGGTCCCGGGGGGCCCGAGTGAGTTTCGGGATAGTTTCGGACTATTTTGTCTCTATTTGGCATAGCTGTTTTTCTGCGATTCTGGTGTTTCTGGCCTTCTACGCGATCGTGAAGGTAAGGACGCGATCATGTAGAGTTTAGGGAGCTGCTGGTTGTTTATTCATCGTGTTCGCGAGAGGAGAAGTGCGTTCGGTTGAGAGGTTTGTTCATCGCGTTCGCAGATTATGGTTCGCGATCATGGTTCAGCGGGAACTAGGAACTTCTGTCTTCTTGTTTGCAAGGTCTTTGGCGCGTTAGCGTAGTTGTGGTGCCTGAGTTCACCGTGTTTGCAAGGGTAGTGTCGCGAATGCGAAGCATATTTGTAACGACCCGATAGGTCGTTTTGAGTACTAGTCTTAATTTTCATGATCTGAGACCTCCCATAGCTTCATTTAATATTTTTTTTATTTGTGTGCGTAGTCCATGTAGCTTTTCGAAATGCTTTATGTAGAATTTTGACTAAAAATGAGGCTAGAGTTGACCACGATCAATATTTTGGGCAAACGATCCCAAATCGGCATTTTAATGATTCCGGTAGGTTCGTATTGTGATTTAAGACTTGGGCGTATGCCCGAAATTGAATTCGGAGGTTCATAGGTTGATTTGACTTGTGCTGAAAGTTGGCAATTTGAATATATAGAAAATTCTTAGGTTTGACAGTAGGTTGAATTTATATGTATCGTGTTTGGATTTTTGTTTTGGGACTTGGAATAGGTCTTTTTGGCTGTTGGAAACCTGTCTGCGTAATTTGGTATAATTTCGAGTTTGTTTAATAAGAATCGGACGCTTGGTTGTGTTTCTAGCAACTCTTGAGTTTCCTTTTGAATTTCATGTGGTTTGATATCTGATTCGTGGTTTCGAATATTATTTTGGGGTTGTGATCAAGCGAGCGAGTTCCTATGATGATTTTACACTTGTGTGCATGTTCGGTTTGGAGCCCGAGAGGCTCAGGTGAGTTTTAGATAGGCTTCAGACCATTCTTGGACTTGTAGGAACCGTTGGTTTTTGCTTCTAGTGTCTTGTGCTTCGTGATCGCGAAGGGGAAAAATTGGGGCTGGAGCTGGTACACTACGCAAACGTGAGAGGCGGATTGTGAAAGCGAGGGCTTGGGGGGATTTCCCTTCGCGACGCGTAGCTTTGGTCGGTTGGGGGCAGGCAGGGGGAATCCTTCTATTGGAACGCGACACACAATGTGAAGGCAGAGTCTATGCAGGGGATGCCTTTGCGAACGCATGAAGGTCTTCGCGAACGCAATGGCCATTTGGCCAATATTCTTTGCGAACGCGATGAACGCCTGACGCCCAACTATTTTAAAAGCTGAAAGTCGGGGTTATTTTACAAAACACCATTTTTGAAAACTAGAGCTCGGCCTAGAGGGGATTTTGAGGAGATTTTCATCCTGACTTCATTCGTTAGTGATTTTTAACTAGTTTTGATGTATTTCCATAATCATCCATTAATTTTACCCTTTAATTTATGAATTTCATGGTAGAAATTTTGGGGTTGTGGGTAGAAATAAGAAATTTTGTATAATTGGGATTTAGATCTCAAATTGAGGTCGGATTTCGAAACAAATTATATAATCGATCTCTAGGATGAATGGATAATCGGGCTTTGGTCCGAATCTAGAATTTTTACCAAGCGAGCCGGGGTTGACTTTTGTTGTCTTTTTCCGAATTCATTAAAGATTGAATCTTTTTCACTTGTGGTTAGTTTCTAAAGCTTATTTTGAATTATTTGAAATATATTTGGCTATATTTGATTGGTTTGGAGGCTAATTCTAAGGGAAAAGCCGTAGTTGAGCATTGATTGGTCTATTTGCTAAGCGAATTATGTATGAAAACGTCGTATATGTAAGGTGACGGGTATATATGCATCGTTCGTGTGTTAAATCATGCAGGTAGAAATTATTTTATTGTACTATGTTATTCCATTGGCTATGCTTTCCATGCCTTAGATTATTATTTCTTTGATTGTTCGGCTTCATATTTATTGTTTAATTTGATTTGTTGGGATACTGAAAGTTGAGTTTGTTTATTATAACACTATGATTGAAGTGAAAATTGCTTCCCACCTTGCATTGGTACCTTGGATCATTGTTGTTGCATGGTGAGGAAGAGTGAGAATCACGAAGAGTGTTGCCGTGCCTTATTTGCATATTATTATCATTGATTGAGAGTTGGCAGCCATTGTTCATGCGCTGAAGATTTGGAGGCACTATCTGTATGGCATTCATTGTGAGGTCTGATCGGAGTCACCAGCACCTATTCAAGTAGAAGGACCTCAATTTGCAGCAACGAATATGGTTAGAGTTGTTGAAAGAATAAGAAAGTACCATATTATATCATCCAGGGAAGGCCAATGTAGTAACCGATACATTGAGTAGGAAGGCTCAGAGCATGGGTAGTTTGGCATATTTACCAATAGCTGAGAGGCCACTAGGCCATGGATGTTCAGCCTTTGGCCAATCGGTTTGCGAGATTGGATGTTTCGGAGCCCAGTCGAGTTCTTGCATTTATTGTAGCACAGTCATCATTGTTGGAGCATACCGAGGCTCACCGGTTTGATGATTCTCACTTGTTGGTGTCGAAAGACACGGTGCAACGGGGTGGTACTAAGGAGGTTGTGATTGGTGATGATGATGTTATGCAGCTTCAGGGCCGGATTTGTGTTCCAAACGTTGATGGTTGAGAGAGTTGATACTTGAGTAGGCTCACAGTTTGTGCTATTCTATTCACCTAGGTGTCACGAAGATGTACCGTGAATTGAAACAACACTATCGGCGGCGAAGAATGAAGAAAGACATCGTTGCTTATGTATCTCGGTGTTTGGACCGTCAACATGTGAAGTATGAACATCAAAAACCGGGTAGATTGACTCAGAGATTGGGGATACCGGAGTAGATGCGGGAGCGCATCACTATGGATTTTGTGGTAGGCTTACAACAGACATTGAAGAAGTATGACGCAGTCTGGGTTATTATGAATTGGTTGACTAAAATCGCACACTTCATTTTGGTGGCGACTTCCTATTCTTCAGAACGGTTACCTCAGGTTTACATCCAGGAGATTATCCGCCTGCACGCCGTTCCCATTTCAATCATTTCTGACTGAGGCACGTATTTCGCATCACATTTTTGAAAGAGTCGTGCAACGTGAGTTGGGCACGCGGGTTGAGCTGAGCAAAACGTTTCATCCTCAGACTGACGACAGTCCAACCGCACTATTCAGATCTTGGAGGACATGTTACATGCTTGTGTCATGGATTTCGGAGGTTCATTGGATTAGTTTTTACCTCTAACGGAGTTTGCCTACAACATCAGTTACCAGTCGAGTATTCAGATGGTGCCGTATGTGGCCTTGTATAGGAAGCGATGTCGTTCATCAATTGGTTGGTTTGTGCCCGGAGAGGCCAGGTTGTTGGGCACTAATTTTGTCCGTGATGCTATGGAGAAGGTTAAGGTGATTCAGGAGTGGCTTTGTACAATCCAGTCTAGATAGAAGTGTTATGCAGACCAGAAGGTTTGAGATGTAGCATATATGGTGGGTGAGAAGGTTCTCATTCAAGTGTCGCCTTAAAGGGCGTGATGCGGTTCGGAAAGAAGGGCAAGTTAAGCCTGAGGTTTATTGGCCCGTTTGAGATCTTGGAGAGAGTTGGGGAGGTTTCTTATATGCTTGCTTTGCCTTCTAGACTAGTAGGGGTACATTCGGTATTCCATATTTCCATGCTTTGGAAGTACTATGAGGAAATCTCGCATGTTTTGGACTTCAACATGGTTCAGCTTGATGAGAATTTGGCCTATGAGGAGGAGCCGATGGCTATTGTAGTCTAGCAGGTTTGAAAGTTGAGATCTAGGAGCTTTCCTTCTGTGCCAGTGCAATGGAGGGGTCAACCGATCGAGGCAGCTACATGGGAGTCCGAGTCCGATATGCGAAGTAGATACCCCCACCTTTTCACCAGTCCAGGTACTTTTCTATGTCCGTTTGAGAACGAACGTGTAAAATGTGAGGACCCTACAACGACCTGACCGGTCGTTTTGAGAGTATTAGCCTCGAACCCCCTATTTATTGCTTCCTCTATTTCATTTTTGGGTTTTGTGACTAACCGGGAGAATTTGTTTTTGGTTTCTGAGTAAAATGTGATACATAGTCCTTAAAATGGAAGTTTAAGTCGTAATAATTGACCGTAGTTCAAATTGTGTGAAGACGACTCCGGAATGGAGTTTCGACGGTTTCAATAGCTCCATAAGGTGATTTTGGTCTTAGGAGCGTGTCCGGATATTTATTGGAGGTCCATAGGTCATTTCAGTGTCAATTGGCGAAAGCTGAAAAGTTTTTGATGATTTTTGGGAAGTTTGACCGGGAGCGGACTTTTTGATATCGGGGTCGGATTCCGATTCCGGAAGTTGGAGAAGAACCGTAATGTCAAGTTTGACTTGTTTGCAAAATTTGAGGTCAATCGGACTTAATTTGATAGGTTTTAGCGTCGGATGTAGAAGTTTGAAGTGCTAAAGTTCATTAGGCTTGAATCGATATGCAATTCGTGATTTTAGCATTGTTTGATGTGATATGAAGGCCCGACTAAATTCGTATTGTGTTTTAGGATTTGTTGGTAGGTTTGGTTGAGGTTCCGGAGGCCTCGGGGTGGGTTCAGATGGTTAACGGATCAAGTTGAAGCTTAAAGAATGGCTGAAGTGCACCCGTTTTGGTGCAACCGCACCTGCGCAAGTGTGACCGCAGGTGTGAGCCCACAGAAGCGTGAGGCCAAGCACAATAGCGGAACTGAAGGGGGTGGTCAGTGGTCGCAGATGCAACGTGAAGGCTGCAGAAGCGGAGAGTGAGGGAACTAAGGTGGCCAAGGTTTCCGCAGAAGCGGACGAGTGGGCACAGAAGCGCGTCCGCAGATGCAGATGGATGTGCGTAGGTGAGACATCTGGGAGTTTAAGCAAGCTCCGCAAATGCGGAGATTTCACTGCAAAAGCTGTACCGCAGAAGCGGATTTTTGACCGCAAAAGCGGAAGTGCTGGGCAAGATGGTTTAAATCGAGGGTTTGCCATTTTCTTCATATTTTGAGATATAGAGCTCGGATTGAGGCGAAATTTTGAGGGTTTTTCAGAGGAAGCATTTGGATAAGGACTCTTGACTTGCTTTTGATTAATCTCCACTAAGATATCATGTGTTCTTCATTTAATTAAGGATTTGGGTTGAGAAATATGTGAAAAAGGTGGGAAAATCCTTAGGCCGAATTTTGAGGTTTTGATCGAGAATTTTGTATCGGATTTGAGTGAATTTGGCGATGGTGAACTCAATATCGAATGGGTGTTTGTATTTTGTGACTTTTACCTGATTCCAAGACATGCGCCAGGGTCGACTTTTTCGGGCAATTTTTTGATTCTTTGCTATAGTTGTAAATTTATTATTTAAATTAGTTTCTTGTAGTTGTATTTATAGTATGCAATAGATTTTGGCTAGATTTGGGCCGTTCGGAGTCCGAAAGTCAAGGGAAAGGCATTCTTATCGATTGATTGATCGTGGTTTGAGGTAAGTGACTTGTCTAACCTTGTGTAGGGGAAACTCCCCTTAGTTTTTGGTACTGTTATGGTATTTGGAATAAGTGAAGCCCGCGTGCGTGAGGTGACGAGTGCGTACTCTGGTTAAATGTTGAAAAATCCCGTTCTTGCCGAGTAGTTTTCTTTTCCTTAGCTGAGCTGCTCTAGCCTGTGTAGTCATCATGTTTAGTCTAGTCTTACTTGCAATTTGTGCAACATGCTTAGTTGAATTACTTGCTTCCTTGATTCTTGTATTGAGACTTTAACTGTAGGATTCCTTGCTGTGAATTCGTTGTTTCATAGGTTATGAGTTGTGTATTTACTTTTGGGCTACGAGGTGGTACCTCAGGAGCGCCCCTATTGCATATTTAGTTTTGGGACTACGAGGCTGTACCTCGGGAGCGCTCCTGTTGCATATTTACTTTTGGGACTACGAGGCGATACCTCGGGAGCTCCCCCTATTGTGTATTTAAATTTGGGACTACGAGGCGGTACATCGGGAGCGCCCCCTGTTATTTATGTCTATTTGCTGTGTTTTACCTTTTTGTAATTTGTCATTCTTCAATTCTCGATCATTTCATTTTATTATTATATTTTCTGCCTTGTTTCCTTTTATTCCAGTAGGACCCTGACTTGGCCTCGTTGCTACTCTGCCGAGGTTAGGCTTGGCGCTTACTGGGTACCGTTGTGGTGTACTCATACTACACTTCTGCATATCTTTTTGTGCAGATCCAGGTTCTTCCTACCAGGCTAGATACCAGTGAGATAGCCGTGCGTGGAGACTTCAAGGTACTTCTGCCAGCATCCGCAGACCTCAGATTCCCCCTCTATCCTTATTATGTTTTTTTCTTCCTTATTTTCCTTAGACTCTGATCTATAGAGACACTTAGCATTCTCTTTAGAGCTTGTGACTTATTTCTACCGGATTTTAGGAGTTGTAATTATTTGAATCGCAGTTTTTATTTATATTTCATTTGTTGAGGTTTGAGTTCAGTTTATATTCTGGTATTCCGCACAAATGGTAGCCTTACCTAGTCATCAAGACTAGGTGCCGTCACGATATCCTACGGAGAGAAATTTGGATCATGACAAGTTGGTATCAGAGCTCTAGGTTCATAGGTGTTATGAGTCACAAGAAGGCTTAGTAGAGTCTCGCGGATCAGTACGGTAACGTCTGTGCTTATCTTCGGGAGGCTATGGAACTGTTATGAAAAGCTTTACTTCTTTGATTCCTTATCATGCCAGATTTTGACTTGTGGATTCTAAATTTCTATCTTTCTATTCTCTCATAGATGGTGAGGACACGTATAGTTAGATCAATGACTAGACACCCGCGCCCCCTGCTAGAGCCGCGAGAGGCTGAGGCCAGGGTAGAAGCCGAGGACGTCGTGATGCAGCCAGAGCACCCGCACGAGCTGCTACAGAGGAGCCACTAGTAGCTCCAGTTGGAGGGGAGGCAGCTGAGATGCCTGCTACTGTACTAGTCCTCCAGGAGACTCTAGCCCAGTTTCTGAGCATGTTCAGCACCTCGGCTCAGGCAGGATTGATACCGCTTGCTCCTGCCACATCTCAAGTCAGGGGAGGAGCATAGACTCCCATCGCCCGTACCCCAGAGTAGCGAGTCCAGGTCGACCAGGTTCCTGAGGTCATACCGATATAGTCGATAGCTCCAGTTCAGCCCGAGATTAGGGCAACAGTTTTTGTGGGGGGCAGCTCAGGCTCGAGAGGCACAAGAAGTACCACCCTCCTACTTTTAGTGGCTTGGCGTCAGAGGATGCCCAGGGTTTTCTTTAGGAGTGCCACTATATCCTCCGTACTATGGGTGTTGCAAAGTTTAGTAGGGTTTCTTTCATTGCGTTCCAGCTTAGAGGAGCGGCCTATCAGTGGTGGCGAGCATATGAGTTGCGTAGTCTGGCCAAGGCAAATTCACTCACTTGGACTCAGTTCTTAGATATGTTCTTGAGGGAGTATGTCCACCAGAGTCTTAGAGATGCATGGCGCGTAGAGTTTGAGCAGTTTCGCCAAAAGTTTTATGACTGTGTCAGAGTATGCGGTCCGGTTCAGTGATTTGGCTAGGCATGCACCAGGCCTGGTTGCTACTGTTCGGGAGCGGGTTCGTCGATTTATTAAGGGGCTCAACCCCAGTATCAGATTTAGCATGGCCCGAGAGTTGGAGATGGACATTGCATACCAGCAGATGGTGGGGATCGCCAAGAGATTGGAGGGTATGTTGACTCGAGAAAGAGAGTAGAGGGAGGCCAAGAGGTCTTGAGAATCTAGCATATATAGGGTCACTCATGTCCCAATTGCAGCTCATCAGGGTAGGGGCTATGCGGGTCGCCCTATTCATTTAGCACTTCCAACCGCTAGCAGTGCTCCGGCCACTCCTTGGCCCCAGGCTCCTTATTATACACCGCCATTGTCTAGTGCACCTCCTGGATGGGGTGCTTTCAGCGGTCAGTTCAGCCGATCAGGCCCAAGCCAGTTGCAGCACCCACGTCCTCCGAAAGTTTGTTTTGAGTGCGGTGACACTTGTCATGTGGTAAGGGATTGACCCAGACTCAGGATGGGTCCTCTACAGACCACTCAGGCACCGCGTGCTCCACCGGGTCCTCAGGCTATGGTTACAACACCAACTACCACCCCACCTGCACAAACAGCTCGAGGTGGAGGTCGGAAAGGTAGAGGTCGCCCTAGAGGGGGAGGCCAGGCCAGATATTATGCCCTTCCTGCTAGGACAGAGGTAGTTGCATCCGATTCTGTCATCACAGGTATTGTTCTGGTCTGTCATAGAGATGCATCAGTCTTATTTGATCCAGGCTCTACTTATTCCTATGTGTCATCTTATTTTGCCCATAGTTGGGTGTATCCCGTGATTCTCTGAGTTCTCCTGTCTATGTTTCTACACCCGTGGGTGATTCTATTGTTGTTGACCATGTGTATCGGTCGTGTTTGATTGTTCTTATTGATTTTGAGACAAAAGCCATTTTATTATTGCTTAGTATGGTGGATTTCGATGTTATTTTGGGCATGGACTGGTTATCGTCCTATCACGCTATCCTTGATTGTCACGCCAAGACAGTGACGCTGGCTATGCTAGGTGCGGCTAGAGTGGAGAGGTACCTTAGATCATGTTCCTAGCAGGGTTGTCTCATTTCTTAAGGCTCAGTGAATGGTTGAGAAGCGCTGTGATGCATATTTGGCATATGTCAGGGATGTTAATGTTGGTACTTCTATCGTCGAGTTAATTCCGGTAGTGAGGGATTATTCAAACATATTTTCGACGGATTTTTCGAGCATGCTGCCCAATAGAGATATCGACTTTTGCATTGATTTGTTATCGGGTACTTAGCCCATTTCTATTCTACCTTATCGTATAGCCCCAGCAAAGTTGAAAGAATTAAAGGAACAGTTGCAAAAGTTGCTCGATAAGGGGCTTCATTCGGCCCAGTGTGTCGCCTTGGGGTGCTCCTGTCTTGTTTGTAAAGAAGGAGGATGGTTCTATGCGAATGTGTATTGATTATCGCCAGTTGAGCAAGGTTACAGTACAGAACAGGTATCCATTGCCATGTATTGATGAACTATTCGATCAGCTTCAGGGCGCCAGAGTGTTCTCTAAGATCGGCTTGCGTTCAAACTATCATCAGTTGAAGATTCGGGAGCCAGATATCCTGAAGACTGCTCTCAGGGCTCAGTATGGTCATTACGAGTTTCTTGTGATGTCTTTTGGGCTGACCAACGCCTTAGCAGCATTCATGCATTTGATGAACAGTGCATTTCAACCCTATCTTGACTCGTTAGTCATTATATTTATTGACGACATTCTGGTGAACTCCCGGAGCCGAGAGGATCATGAGCAGCACCTGAGGACTGTGCTTCAGACCTTGAAGGAAAAGAAGTTGTATGCAAAATTTTTGAAGTGTGAATTCTTGGTAGAGGCAGTGGCATTTTCGGGTCACATAGTATCAAATGAGGGGACCAAGGTAGATCTGAAGAAGATTGATGCAGTGCAAAGTTGGCCCAGACTATCCTTAGCTACGGAGATTTGGAGTTTTCCTTGGCTTGGCAAGGTATTACCGTCTATTTGTAAAGGGTTTCTCATCTATTGCTGCACCTATGACTAGATTGACCAGAAGAGTGCTTCGTTCAGGTGGACCGAGGAGTGTGAGGAGAGCTTTCAAAAGCTCAAGACTACTTTGACTACAACCCTAGTGTTAGTGTTGCCTACTGATTCAGGGTCGTATACGGTGTATTGTGATGCGTTGTATTAGTCTCGGCGCGATGTTGATGCAGGACGGTCAGGTGATTGCCTACGCGTCTAGAAAACTAAAGGTGCATGAGAAGAACTATCCTATCCATGACCTCGAGTTAGCAGCTATTTTTCATGCCTTGAAGATCTGGCGGCACTATTTGCATGGTGTCCCTTGTGAAGTCTACCCAGATCACCGGAGTCTACAACATATGTTTAAACAGAAGGATCTTAACTTGCGGCAGCGGAGATGGTTGGAGCTGCTTAAGGATTATTTTATCACAATTCTCTATCATCCCGAGAAAGCCAATGTGGTGGCCGATGCCTTGAGTTGCAAGGCGGAGAGTTTGGGCAGTTTAGCATATCTACTAGTAGCAGAGAGGCCTTTAGCCTTGGATGTTCGGGCCTTGGCCAACCAATTTGTCAGATTGGATGTTTCCGAGCCGAGCAGGGTTTTGGCTTGTGTGGTTTCTCAGTATTCTCTTTAGATTGTATCAGAGAGCTTCTGTATGATAAACCCCATCTGCTTGTCCTTAAGGACACGGTTGAGCACGGTGATGCCAGGAAGTCACTACTGGAGATGATGGAGTATTACGGATGTAGGGCAGGCTATGTGTGCCCAATGTAGATGGTTTACATGAGTTGATTCTCCAGGAGGCTCACAGTTCGCGGTACTCCATTCATTCGGGTGCCGCGAAGATGTATCAGAACTTGAGGCAGCACTATTAGTGGAGGCGGATGAAGAAGGACATAGTGGAATACGTAGCTCGGTGCCTAAATTATCAACATGTAAAGTATGAGCATCGGCGACTTGGTAGATTGCTTCAGAAGTTAGAGGTTCCAGAGTGAAAATGGGAGCGGATCACTGTGGATTTCGTTGTTGGGTTCGCACGGACTTAGAGGAAGTTGGATGTAATTTGGATGATTGTGGATAGATTGACCAAGTTATCTCATTTCATTCCTGTGGTTACTACTTACTCTTCGGAGCAGCTGGCTCAGGTTTACATTCGCAAGATTGTCAGGCTTCATGGTGTACCGGTATCTATCATCTCTGATCGGGGTATGCAGTTTACATCGCAGTTCTACAGAGCCGTACAACATGAGTTGGGTACTCAGGTGGAGTTGAGTACAACATTTTACCCTCAGATGGAGCGCACTATTTAGATATTGGAGGATATGCTTTGTGCATGTGTCGTGGAGTTTGGGGGTGCTTCGGATCAGTTCTTGCCACTTGCGGAGTCAAGCATTCAGATGGCACCGCATGAGGCTTTGTATTGTAGGCGGTGCCGATCTCCAGTAGGTTGGTTCGAGCCGAGCGAAGCTAGGTTATTAGTTACAGACTTGGTTCAGGATGCTTTGGAAAAGGTTAAATTGATTCAGGATCGACTTCGTACAGCGCAGTCCAGGCAGAAGAGTTATGCGGATCGGAAGGTTCTCAACGTTGCATTCATGGTTGGGAAGCGGGTCTTGCTCCGAGTGTCGCCCATGAAGGGTGCTTTTGAGATTCTTGAGAGGGTTGGAGAGGTGGCTTACAGACTTGCACTACCACCTAGTCTCTTTGCAGTTCATCCAGTATTCCATGATTCCATGCTCCGGAAGTTTCACGGTGATCCGTCCCATGTGTTAGACTTTAGCTCAGTCCAGTTGGACAAGGATCTATCTTATTTTGAGGAGCCGATGACCATTTGGATAGGCAGGTTAGAAAGTTTAGGGAAAAGATCATCGCTTCAGTGAAAGTTCAGTGGAGGGGTCATCCGGTCGAGGCGGCGACTTGGGAGACCGAGCATGATATGCGCAGCCGTTATCCTCATCTTTTCACCACTTCAGGTATGTATCTATAGTCGTTCGAGGACCAACGTTTGTTTTAAGAGGGGGAGGATGTAATGACCCGGCCGATTTATTGCTTCCTCTATTTCATTTTTGGGTTTTGTGACTTACCGGGAGAATTTGTTTTTGGTTTTTGAGTAAAATGGGACACATAGTCCTTAATGGATGTTTAAGTCGTAAGAATTGACCATACTTCGAATTGTGTGAAGATGGTTCCAATAGTTCCGTAGGGTGATTTTGGTCTCAGGAGCGTGTCCAGATGTTCATTTGAAGGTCCATCGGTCATTTCGGCTTCAATTGGCGAAAACTGGAAAATTGGATGATTTTTGGGAAGTTTGACTAGGAGTGGACTTTTTGATATCGGGGTCGGATTTCGATTCCAAAAGTTGGAGTAGGACTGTAATGTCAATTATGACTTGTGTGCAAAATTTGAGGTCAATCGGACTTGATTTGATTGGTTTCGGCATCGGATGTAGAAGTTTGAAGTACTAAAATTCATTAAGCTTGAATCGATGTGCAATTCATGATTTTAGCATTGTTTGATGTGATTTGAAGGCTCGACTAAGTTCGTATTGTATTTTAGGACTTGTTGTTAAGTTTGGTTGAGGTCCCGGGGGCCTCGGGGTGGGTTCAGATGGTTAACGGATCAAGTTGTAGCTTAAAGAATGGCTGAAGTGCACCAGTTCTGGTGCAACCGCACCTGCACAAGTGTGACCACAGGTGCGGGCCCGCAGAAGCTTAAGGCCAAGCATAGAAGTGGAACTGAATGGGGTGGTCAGTGGTCGCAGATGCAACGTGAAGGCCGCAGAAGCGGAGAGTGAGGGAATTGAGGTGGCCAAGGTTTTCGCAGAAGCGGACGAGTGGGCACTAAAGCGCGTCTGCAGATGCGGATGGATGTGCGCAGGTGAGATATCTGGGGTTTAAGTGAGCTCCACAGATGCGGAGATTTCACCGCAAAAGCGTTACCACGGAAGCAGATTTTGGTCCGCAAAAGCAGAAGTGCTGGGCAGAATGGTTTAAATCGAGGATTTGCCATTTTCTTCATATTTTGAGATATAGAGCTCGAATTGAGGCGAAATTTTGAGGGTTTTTTAGATGAAGCATTTGGGTAAGAACTTTTGCCTTGTTTTTGATTAATCTCCACTAAGATATCATGTATTGTTCATTTAATTAAGGATTTAGGTAGAGAAATTTGTTAAAAAGGTGGAAAAATACTTAGGCCGAATTTTGAGGTTTTGATCGAGAATTTTGTATCGGATTTGAGTAATTTTTGCATGGCTGAACTTGATATCAAATGGGTTTTCGTATTTTGTGACTTTTACCCGATTCCGAGACGTGGGCTCGGGTCGACTTTTTGGGGCGATTTTTTGATTCTTTGCTATAGTCTTAGATTTATTATTTAAGTTTCTTGTAGTTGTATTTATAATATGTAATTGCTTTTGGCTAGATTTGGGGCATTCGGCGTCAGAAAGTTAAGGGAAAGGCATTCTTATCGATTACTTGAGCAATATTTGAGGCAAGTGACTTGTCTAACCATGTGTGAAGGAAACTCCCCTTTGGTTTTGGTACTGTTATGATATTTTGATTACGTGAAGCCCGCGTACGCGAGGTGACGAGTGCATGCTCGGTTAAATGTTGAAAAATCCAGTTCTTGCTAAGTAGTTTTCTTTCAAATCCTTAACTGAGTTGCTTTGGTCTGTGTGGTCATCATGTTTAGTCTAATGTTGCATGTTTACGTGTCTTAACTCTTACTTGCAATTTATGCAACGTGCTTAGTTGAATTACTTGCTTCCTTGATTCTTGTATTCAGACTTTAATTGTCGGATTCCTTGTAGTAAATTCGTTGTTCCATAGGTTATGAGTTGTGTATTTACTTTTAGGACTACGAGGCGGTAGCTCGGGAGAGCCCCTGTTGCATATTTACTTATGGGACTACGGGGCAGTACCTAGGGAGCTCCCCCTATTGTGTATTTACATTTGGGACTACGAGGCGGTACCTCGGGAGCGCCAGTGTTGTTTACCTCTATTTGCTATTTTATACCTTTCTGTAATTTCTCATTGTTCAATTCTCAGTCATTTTATTATATTATTATTATATCTTGCCTTGTTTTCTTTTATTCCAGTAGGGCCCTAACCTAACCTCGTCACTACTCTATCGAGGTTAGGCTTGGCACATACTAGGTACCATTGTGGTGTACTCAAACTACACTTCTGCACATCTTTTTGTACAGAACCAGGTTCCTCCAACCAGGCCAACTATCAGTGAGAGAGCCATGAGTGGAGACTTATTATGTTGTTTTCTTCCTTATTTTCCCTAGACTCTGATGTATAGAGACACTTAGCATTCTCTTTAGAACTTGTGACTTATTTCTACCGAGTTTTGGGAGTTGTAATTATTTGAATCGCAGTGTTTATTTATATTTCATATGTTAAGGTTTGAGTTCAGTTTATATATTGTTATTCCGCGCAGATGTTAGGCTTACCTAGTAATAGAGACTAGGTGATGTCATGAGATACTATGGAGAGAAATTTGGGTCGTGACAGACTCTATAGGTTGTTTTGAGTACTAACCTTAATTTTCATGATTTGAGATCTCCCGTAACTTCATTTGATTTTTTTTTGGTTTGTGTGCATGGTCCGTATCGCTTTTCGAAAAGCTTTTCTGTGAAATTTTAAAGAAAATAAAAATTTTGTCTAAAATAAGGCTAGAGTTTATCACAGTTAATATTTTAGGTAAAAGACCCCTAATCGGTATTTTGATGATTCCGGTAGGTTCGTATGGTAATTTTGGACTTGGACATACGCCCGGAATTGAATACGGAGATCTCTAGGTTGGTTTAACTTGTTTTGCCGAAATACGGCAATTTGAATGTTTAGAAATTCATTAGGTTTGACCATACGTTGACTTTATGGTTACCGAGTTCGAATTTTAGTTTTAGTACTTAGAATAGGTTCGTTTTGCTATTTGAAACTTGTCTATAAAATTTGGTGTAATTCCAGTTGGTTTGATAGGAATCGGACGTTTCATTGTGTTTCTATCTACTCTTGAGTTTCCTTTTGAATTTCAAGTGTTTTTATGTCCGATTCGTGGTTTCAGATGTAATTTTGGTATTTGATTGCGCGAGCAAGTTTATATGATTTTATAACACTTGTGTGAAGGTTTAGTTTGGAGCCCGAGGGGCTCAGGTGAGTTTTGGGTATGTATCAGATGAGTTTTGGATGATTTGAGATAGCTGGTGTGCTTCAGTTTTGGTGTTGATCTACAGATCTTGCATTTACAAGGTCTGGCTCGCATTTGCGAGCCTTGCTTTTGCCAACAAGGTTTTGCATTTTCGAGCATGGGCTAGGGGTTGGGACTTCGCAATTACGAAGAGAGAGTCGCTTTTGCGATGGTTGCTAGGCTTGCTTTTATGTGTATGTCATCGCATTTGCAAGGCAATGTGATGTTGGGCAGCTCCGCATTTGTGAAGCTTGGCTCGCATATGCGAAGGGGGTGACCTTCTTAAACGCAAAGGTTTTGTCGCATTTGCGACTTCTATGCTTCTGACGCGCCGATCGTATTTGTGATCCGTGCTTCGTAATTGCGATACCGGTAGTAAGGAAAAAGATGGGAAAAATGGGACTTAGCTTATTTTTCCACCATTTCTCAACCCTAAACACTGTAGAAGCGATTTTTCAAGAATTTCTTCTTCTCAATATCATTGGCAAACAACTCTAATCCACAGTCTTTCAATTTTTCATTACTTTTCATGAGTTTTTAACATCAAATCTAGGATTTCCATGGTAGAAATTAGGGATTTGGGTAGAAATTGGAGAATTTTATAAAATTGAGATTTAATCCTCAAATTGAGGTCAGATTTCGAAAAAAATCAGATAACCGAGCTCGGGAGTGAATGGATAATCAAATTTTGGTCCGAATTTCGGGTTCTGACCAAGCAATCCTGGGGTTGACTTTTGTTGACATTTTTCAGTTTCTTTAAAGATTGAATCTTTTTCACTTATAGGTAGTTCTAAAGCTTATTTGAATTATTTAAACTATATTTGGCTAGATTTGATTGGTTTGCTAATTCTAATGGAAAAAGGTGTGGTGCATTAATTTGATTACGGAGTGAGGTAAGTGTCGTGGTTAACTTTGACTTGAAGAATTAGAACTTGTTGGTCTATCTGCTATGTGAATTATTTGTGGGGACGGCGTATATGTAAGGTTACGAGCATATATACATTGTCATTGGGTTAAAGCATGTGGGTGAAAATTATTTTATTGTACTATGTTGTTCCATTGACTATGCTTTCCATTTCGTAGTTAGATTATTATTTCTTTTATTGTTCGCCTTCGTGTTTATTTTGGGAGTTGTTCGCCTTCGTATTTATTGTGGAGTAGTATACCTTAAACTCTCCCGAGCGGCAACTACAAAAATCCTCTAACGACTGGCACGAGCAGATGTACTTGGATCTGCATAAAAAGATGTGCACAAGCGTAGTATGAGTACACCTCAATGGTAACCAGTAAGTATCAAGACTAACCTCAGTAGAGTGGTGACGAGGGCAGGTCAAGATACCTACTAGGATATAAAATAGAAAGTACGGAATTTTAATATGGATATGAAATGGAAAGTGAAGAAACAACTAATACGGAAAAATAATAGCAAGAACTAGTACCGAAAATCGACACTAGAAATAACATGAAGGAAGCAACTAAATTGCTACAATGATCATGTATGTGCAACAACTGCTTGAACAAATAAGAAATGACACAATAAGATATAATTTCCATCAAAAATACTTTGCAACATGAAACATAAAGCAAGAACCACAACGAGGTACCACCTAGTGTATAATGAAATCAAAACTGAGGTACCACCTTGCATAATCAAGAATCACAACCGAGGTACTGTCTCGTATTCACTTTTCTCAATTTAAATCACAATCATTTCTTATACCGTCGCATGAGCCTTACATTTGAAAAGAGGTATTGAAACAGTTTTCCTGAAAAAGCTACACGCACTTTATCTCACCTTATAACGTTGCATGGCTTCACGTAGTTCCCCTACAAGAAACACACACATAAGTCCCACCTTAGACCCCCGCATGCACATCGACCCAAGCCTTACACCTCCGCATGCGCGTCAATATCATATCACAATAACAATTCGCACAAGTGATATATCACAACTTGTCAACAACAACAATATCAATATTTTCACAACAATAGCCAATGGTTCCACCAAAATGTACACGAGAATATCAACAACAACAATGGATGAAAAATACTCAATAAGGTAGATGTTTCAACAATACCAACATCGCCTCAACGCATTAACGACTTTCACAACTTCAACACCAAATAACTCAACATGAGAGAAATAATGTGTAACCACAATATTGGATAAGACTAACTTCACATTAAAGAGATAATATTCAACAATGAGTCTTAAATAATGGAAATCAACAAGTGAAAGGTTAACATGAACAATTCTTCAAGTAACAAAAAATAAATATGGAAAGAGATAACATGAACAATAACTTCAACAATGATAATTAACAGTGAAGAGATAGCATGTAACAATAAAGGAGACAACAAATTGAACTAGAGCACGGGAGCAATTTAGCAAGTAGGATGTAGAACAAATACTAAACATGTCAACTAAGGCATTTAAGGATAGTCTAACACAACTAATGATAATTTGACTATGAGAATTTAGAACATAATATGGCATTTCGATTAAAGCATGGAAATAGCCTAAGTAGCCTAAACCGGTCAAATACTACGTACAACTCGTGTACCCACTCGTCACCTTGCGTACACAGATTTCACTTAGCACAATTGAATAAAACACTATCAATCCTAAGGGGTAGTTCCCCCATACGAAGTTAGGCAAGACACTTACCTCAATTAGGACAATTCAAAACTCGAAAATAGCTTTTCCCTTACAATTCGCCTCCACACGGCTCAAATCTAACCAAAATCGACTCAATAACATAAAACAATTCTAGGAAATTCAATTGCAAAAGATACAGTTAAGATCTTTATAATTTTTCCAAAAAGTCAACAAATGTCAACTCGGGGCCCACCGGATCAAAATCTGGGTCCAATGGTAGAATTCCGTCTACCCATTACCCCACGAGTTCATATATATATTAATTTCAAAATCCGAGTCCAAATCGACTCTCAAAACCTAATTTCTTATTTATCAAAAACATTACAAAGTTTCACCAATTTCTACTTTGATTCACATGATTTTGTTGTTAAAATCTAAGATATATTGATGGAATATGATTAGAAGTAGACTAGAATCACTTATCCAAGGTTTGTTAGTGAAAATCCCCTCTCCAAATCGTCTCCTACCAAGTCTAGGGTTATTAAATGAGAGAATGAACTCTCGCTGCTCAGCTATTTGTCCAGTCGCAGATATTGCAAATACGACATGGGGTTCGCAATTGCGAACCCCGAAAATGCGAAGAATCCCTCGCAAAAGCGAAGATCCTCCCATATTTTCTATCATCGCAATTGCGATGAAAGCTCGTAAACGCGAACCCTGGACCTCTGCAAATGCGACCAGGTCGATCGCAAATGCAAACCAACTCTTTCCCAGGTAATTATGGCAAATGCGAACGTTCGCAAATGCAAACGCAGTAGACTTGGCCTACCTTCGCAAATGCGAACCAAAATCTCGCAAATGCGAGATCAGAGGCCTATGCAGAAAAACCAACAAACTCAATTCCAACAACACTCCGCTAAGCATCCAAAACTCACCCGAGACCTCGGGGCTACAAGCCAAACATCCACACAAGTCTAAAATTATCATACAAACTCGCTCGCTCAATCAAAACATAAGAATAACATCTAAAACTACGAATTAAGCTCTAAAATGCATGACTTTCAAAGAAATTTTCAAGAACTTCTAAAATTACAAATAAGCGTCCGAATCCTGTCAAATCAACTCCGAACGTCACTAAATTTTCAGACAAGTTCTAAATTCCATAATGGACCTATTCCAAGTCCCAAAATCACATTCCGAGCTTGATAGCTAAAAATAAACCTACGGTCATACTTTTTAACTTAAGATTACCAAATTTCGGTAAATCAGCACAAATCAACCTACGGACTTCCAAAATTACTTACGTGCATATACCCAAGTCTGAAATCATGATACAAAACTATCAGAGTCATAAAAACACAGTTCCGGAGTCATTTTCCCAAAAGTCAGAGTTTGGTCAATATTTTCAAATTTAAACTTCTAAGTCAAGAATCAAGGGTCCAAATTAATCTGAATGCTTCCCGGAATAAAACTAATCAACCCCGTAAGTCATAAAAGCATAAACACACATATGTGAAGCAATAAAAGGGGCAACAACGTGCAATTACACAAAATAACCGATCGGGTCATTACACCCTTATATCTCGATTTCTTTCTATCAAGCGTACGTGATGTTGAGTACTCGGTATCAACTGTGCACCAACAACTTGGGATGTCAAGGATGAGGTGTAAGATCTATTTTCCGTGTTGTGAAGGTAGGCAAGTCTTGAAGACATGAGGCCAGGTTTTGACTACAGCTTGGGCTCGCAATTGTGTAAGTGTGTGCATTTGGACTAATATGTCTGGTAGTGTCTTCAAGACTGAGATTGATGACTCAACGAGTTGCGAGATATCCATGTGATGAGTATTATATTACTAAGGACTATGCCTACATGGTTGGATTTCATGGCAGTGATTTGTTTGGGATGCAAAGGGCTATGGATTACTTGATTTTTGTCCTGATGTGTTGTACGGTCTCAAGTTATGAGTATGTCGAGGGATCTTTTAGTTGTTCATTTATATAATGAAGTAAATTCTTATGTCTTGTTGATGAATTCAAACTCGGAGGGGGAGGGGAGGCGAGGTATTTAAGTGATTACATGGTGGTCGTGACCATGATAGGGCATAGAAAGATGCCACTATAAGGCTAAGCAGATGGGTTATCTTCTGCATGATGTTCTAAGGTTGTGTGATCCTTAAAATGATTCTGTGAAGAGTTTTCTTTCTACCCAGTGCGATGTATATGCTATAATTTGAGTTTGTATCGCTTGAGGAAGTTTGCACGGCTGTCACGAGAATGAACATGGGCTCGGCAGATGGTATGAGGTGCTTTATGACTAGTTCTACATGAGCTTTATGAAGAATTCAGCTCAACAACAATGTGAGATCATGTAAGTTATAAAATAAGAGTGACACAATTATCAGGTTATGTATACTATGGCTTCGAGCTAAGTGGGGGAAGTTTGCTGTCGATGATCAGATTGCATGATCATGTGCTATATTAGTTTTGGACTGAGGCATACTTATGGATCAGCTATGACTTGAAGGGGTTGACTTCGAGGATGAAGCAGGGAAGGAAATTGTTAGGTGCATGATGTACTATACTTTTATGGGCATATGGAAATGTTGAAACGATTTAGGTTTGATGTTCATTATGGTCATGGGTGCAAGAGAAAGGAATTGCTAGGGTGCTTATTTTGGAGTATTCAGTTTCTAATGAGGCACAAGTCGTTCAACACATATAGGTCGTGCATCAGGGATTAGAGTTGGTAAATAACTCTCGAGAAAGTTCTAGTGAGTTCAAGATTCATATGTGGCGTTTGAGGGTTCCCCCCAATTTGTGTATGGCTAAGATATGAGATTTGCATTGGATGGTGCCGAGGCTTGAGGTATTTCTATATTATTATTGATTCTATATTTTAGTATTTGAGAGGTTGAAGAAATATCTTCAAATTCATAAAAGGTCTCTTCAGAGTGGGCATTCTGATTGTTGTACTATTAGGGGATTAAGAGGAAATACAGTGCCTTATGGGCCTTTGGATGATGTGGTTTCATGCATGGATCTTGAGGGTGATCTTTGATTAAGGAATGTAATGTACTGGCAAGGAGAATTGTTGACTTGAAGGCAAGTCAAGAGGAACTCGAAGAAATGGGTCAGCATAGTAATAGAAGTGATCGGCTATTTTGGTGTGGCGAGGCTTTACAGGTGTTTGGTGGCAATACTCTTGGGTTTGGCGACGTTCGTGACTTGGTTGAGTTAGATGGATTCAGAAATGATGGCTTGGTTTTGTTCAAATGGGTTTCGAAGAGTTCTCGATGGTTTTGACCATGGCTTGAACTGATGTCTTCTACTAGCATGAGAAGTTTGTTGCGTGTTGTGATTTCTCTCCTGGATGGGGTCAAGTGGAATGTTTCTAGCTGACGGAGTGTGTATCCTACTTGTGATTCAGAATTGATGCCGAGATTCTCGTCTTTTTCATATGATGGCATGATAGATACAATTCACCGTGTGGAATTGAGATAGCATGTACAAGGTTGCAGTTCAATTTCGAAGGGAAGGTCATGAGTTCTAGACAGCATGGACGGTTTCGTATATTTAGAAGAATGTTGGAACTATCTGGTATCACCTGAGAAGGGTGCGTATTTTGGAAGGCACATAGTGTTTTCACTTGCAGATGCTTGAATAGCATTACAACAATCGTCTGCTTGTTGACTGTTGAGGCTCAGATATTTCTACGTGAAGCAGATGATTCATGAGAGTATCTCCCATGAAGTGATTGGGCATGTGGGACGTGTCAGTCATTTGATTGGTAGAGTTGGGATCAGATAAGGAGATTCCTGCATTCTTAGGATGTGGATATTGGGAGTTCTCAAAAGCAGACTATTCCTTGGTTGTGGATTGTGAAGGTATGGCAAGAGTTAGACAACGGATGGTATGTGTTATCTATTGGTTACTGTGGACTTTTGGAAGGTTATTTACCTATTATTGGATGGTTGGAGTTAATTTTTGGGCCATTGGTAGATCTGATGAGAATGTGTATTCTACATCGAATAAGGTTTGTGTACTCAGCACAACTATTGTTAAGGAGTGTGTCATCCACTAGAGTTGATCTTATTCATGACCTGATATGTTCCACATGTTACTTTCTTATGCTATGATGGGTTGTGAAACTATTGACTATTTACACACATATTGTGGTTTTTCTTGGGCCCTATGGTGAAGTTTGAGCTAGATAGTTCTTGGGATGCCAAATTGCTTATTTCATTTGGCTGTGGTCCTCCTATTTGTGGTATATGGTTCTATCCATTTCTCCATGGTTACGGTCATGCGCTTTGTGTTCTTACTGTTGATACACACGTCTTTGGTGGATATGAGAATTTTGGCAGCGGGTATTCCACGTGGACCGGTATGTTTGGATCGGGTTACGTGCCGCAATGAAGATATGCTAGGATATGATTCCTTGTGCTTAATTTGTGTTTTGTTTCTCCCTTGTTGGATGGGAACATAGCATTTTGCCTTTGTGGTTGAATCTACTTAGCTTGTTGGATGCTTCTCTTATTTGGTTCTCCTTCCATCTTTGGTTATATTCGAGTGTTGTATGTTGGGTGCAGATCTTGTCGTATGTGGCTCTAGGTGGCATATAGTGTGGCATGTCGGTTGAGCATCTTGTACTGAGGGAGATGAGGTTATTGGACCTGGGATTAGTACAATCAAATTTGGATAAGGTATGCTTGGAGATGAATGTCATTAGTTAGCTTAGAATTTGGCAATGGTTCTTGACGGGCAACAGAGCTCGACGACTTTGTTATTTGATGCGTTGTGATGCGTTTCTACATGTTGCTTTCATCATTAGCAGTGTTGTGATGGTTTGTACCAAGGTTTTATCAGTACCGCGTTTGGTAATGGGCAGCTATTATGGTCAGAGGTACTGCTACGAACATTTGAGCGGTGGGTCACATTGTGTGATAATATATTGGAATATGGTTATGACTTGATGCAACTTGTTCAGACTTATGAAATGTATATGTGAGAATCAAATCTTATAAGAAATTTCGGATGGTGAAATTTGGTTTTAAGACTTATGAACTATAGTCAAAGAAAGAATCTTCAGAAGGTTGTGTCGACAGGCTTATATTATTTGAGGTTACATAGGATCATCCATAGGTATGTGTATGATTTTCTAAATGATTTGATGGCTTTGGAACAACTCTTGGCACGTTCGAGGATGAACGTATATTTAAGTAGGGGAGAATGTAACGACCCAAATGGTCATTTTGAGCAAGTGCATTCCATTTAGTGATTTGAGGTCTTGAGTAGCTTCATATGATGTATTATGACTTTCGTGTACAGTTGGTCTTGATGTCCGAGAGGTTCGAGGTTGATTTAGAAGAGATATTTTCATTTTTGGAGGCTTAAAGTTGAAGAGTTGACCAAGGTTTGGCTTTTATTTAAATGGTCTCGGGTTCACGTTCTGATGGTTCCAATAGATTCGTATGCTTATTTTGGACTTAGGCGTATGTCCGGATTCATATTTGAATGTTTATAGAAGGTTTCGGCCCTATTAGGCGAAAGTCTGCAATATGAAGGTTTGAAAAGTTCATAGGTTTGATTGGGAATTGACTTTGCTATTATCGAGTAGGGATTGTTTTTTCGGGAGTTGGAATAGGTTTGTTATGTCATTTGGAACTTGTGTCAAAATTTTGATGTAATTTCGAGTTGGTTAGACGTGGTTCAACTTATTTTTTGAAAGTGGGAAGTTTCAACTTATGGCACGGAGTCTTTGCCGTGCGAATTTGACTGATAATGTAGGATGAGGCACGATATGTGTGTGTTACTTCTTAATGATTTGTTGTTGAAGCCGAGTCGTTACTTGCATTTAACTATTATCACTTGTTCTAGGAGATTACTGTTATTGTTTCTATTATACTTTCTATTGCCAGCCTTTGATATATTGCACAAGTTATTTGACTAGTGAGTATCACATGAATTGAACCTCGTCACTACTTCATCGAGGTTAATCCTAATACTTACTAGGTCCGACCATGGTGTACTTATACTACACTTTTGCACAAATTCTTGGAACTAAGCTGCGGTTGATAACGAAGGCAGGAATTGAAGTCGTAGCTGCATCCCAGATTCGAGCTACCACTTTTTCATGGTAGATTAGGACCTCATTTTTATTTATGTAACCTTCAAACAGATGTCGTACTTATTTCTTTTACCATCTTTATAAATCCAAATCATAGTGGCTCATGACATGTACTACCAGTCCTTCAGGCAGCTGTAATTCTTTTGCAGTTTCATTAAAAATATTATTGATTTCTCATTATAGTAGTGACTTATACTGTTTGGCTTACCTAGCGAATTTGGGTTAGGTGCCATCACGACTTGCTGGGGGTTTTGGGTCTTGACACATAAGATGTTATTCATGCATAGCTCGGACACGAGATAATTGTATTGAGTAATGGCAAGGCCCTTTATATGAATGCCTGTCTGTTATTCTATGAAGGACACATGCAACATATAAACTAAGCCAAACTTTAATTGCTCTCTGATGAAATGACGATCAATTTTAATATGTTTGGTTCTCTCCCGCACAAAATTTGTTGCAATTTAGATTGCAGATTTACTATCATAATGCTTGAATTTTGGTAATTGAATAATTATGTCACAACCTAATCTATGTGACCGGCACCATGCACACTTTTTGACCCGAGCGAACCAGAACATATGATTCATCACAACTATATGCATGAAAACCAATTAACTATGGAAGCCATTTAAAAATTATAAATATTTTCAAATCAAATCATGAAACATTTTTCATATCCAAAATCATAAATGAAGCGTTTCATAATAATAATAAAAAAAATTAATGTCCTCTCATGTATATTGTCTCCCATTATTATTATCCAACATAACTATATATGGAGCATTTACTCAATTATTCTCCTACATACATATATGTACATATATATATTGAACTATTTCAATTTCATTAAGTGAGAAATCACTTTCGAATCTTTAAGCCTAAACATAAGAAATCCTCTTTTACCTTTCACTAGGAGTACTATGCCAATACCGACTTAAGACCAAGGCCAACTAGGTAATCAACCTAGTGACTATTTGAATTTCGATGATCCTATAAGGTTCTGGCTCTATTTTTCAAAAGTTAGAAATTTAAAAAATTAGAGAGTTTATAAGTTTGACCCGGAGTTGACTTTGATGTTATCGGGGTCCGGTTAGTATTCTGGAACATTGGTTATGTTCATTTGGCACATTGACTTGTATGCAAATGATCCAGAATGTCTAAGTGTGATTCAAATGAGTTCGGCGAAGTTGGAATGCTTGAAAGTTAAGAGAATAATTTTTATCTTTGATTCATGGTCTGATGTTATTTGCTGTGCTTTGAGCCTTTGGATAAGCTTGGATATTGTATTTGGACTTGTTGATATGATTGGACGGGGTCCGGAGGGGATCAGGTGTGATCCAGGATAGTTTCAGATCATTTCTATGTGTTTTGGAGCAGTTGAATTTTTGGTGTTTTGCAGTGCTTCGCTATCGCGGTTCTAGGCTCGTGATCGTGGAGAAGGATCTTGGCTAGCTATATTTCTGCTTCGCGTTTGCGCTTTTGGAGTCGCGTTCGCGATGTGTTTTTTGGGAGTTGTAGCTTTTTTCTTTGTGTACGCATAGTGGCTAAGCATTCACGTTGTTGTGATAAGCTTGGTCATCACGTTCGCGTACCAGAGATCGGGTTCGCGTGGAGATGGAGCAGGGTGGGGGCTCATTAGCTTTCGCGTTCTCGATACGAAGCTCGCGTTCATGATGTGTTGGTTTGTTGGCTTTTGGGATCGCGAGGCTCAAATACGATCATGTAGACTACTTTCTGGACCATCAGTATTTGTGCTTCACAAATGCGAGGCTTGTGCCGTGTTAGCGAAGGGTACTTCTGGACAGAATACATATGTATCATATTTTGAGAATTTTACCCATTCTTTTATATTTTGAGCCTTAGACTTGAAGAGGAGCCATTTTTCATGTAGATTTTCATACAAGGCAAGAGGGTAAGTGATTTCTACATATTTGTGATTATATTTCAAGAATCTATGTGTATTTCTACACTTAAACATTGGTTTTTGAAGGAAATTTGGGGGTTTTGTATACTTTAAGAGAGTATTTTGGCATTTTGACCATTGCTTTAGATCCGAATTTGGAAATTAATTATATATTTGTACTTAGCAGGTTATGGGTTATCGAATTTCGAATTTAGGCATGCGGGGGCTGGGTTGACCTTTGTTGACTTTTTCGAAATTCTTCTTAGGTCGAAGCTTTATGATTTGTGATTACTCCCTATAGCATTGTTTGAATTCCTTTGATGATGTTTGGCTTGGATTTGCGTTATTGAAGGGCTAGAATGCGGGTTTGACACAATTTGAGGTCGATCCTAGCACAGAAAGGTGTAAGTTTCTTGGCTAACCTTGTTATAAGGGAAACTCTTTGAATTTGACTTGATCGCTAGGTGTTTAAGGTATTAGGGATAACACATATGCACGTGGTGAGCGTATATGCACATACAAAGTTTATATTATGTCTGGGGTAGAATTTATGTACTTTATGTCTTGTTTTGATTATATTCTCATCTTGATTCATGATTTTTTTGGCTTATAACTACGTTTGCTCTTTTATTCATGTTAGAACCATGCCTAGGTTTATATTTATTTATGAAGACATGGAAGCTTATTCTTGATATATTGAATTGCTTGAATCATTCATAGTCATATAGAAATTCCATGAGTACATATCCACATGATTATTACTAAGTCCTTTTGCATCTTTTATCTATTAATTATTGGGCATATGTATACATTTTGTATATGGATACTTGATCTGGATTTAGATTGGAAGTAAGGGTATGGTCATGTGATTGAGATACAGTTATGGCACACATGACATGATGAGCGGATATTTGATTATGAGTGAGCTATCAAGTTCTTTTTGCGCTTGGATAAGGATTCGTTCCTCTGGCGTCACGTGATAACCCATGTTACTTGGGCTCTATGAGTGTTGTCAAATCATGAATTGTGTATAGGATCAATACATGAATTTTATATCGAGTTTAAGTGATACATAGATTTTATATCAGCGTACATGGATTTTGTAACGGTGATGGTAAAAGAAAGAGTCTTGAGCATGCACATCCATCGTTGATTCACTTAGAAGCAATCCTTTAAATGTTAACTGTTGTATGTCACCTATATGTGCTAGTTGGGAGCCTTAACTCCATTGATTGAAGCACGCCATCTTAAATACCATATCTGAGCAACAATATGATTATCTCTTGAATTGAAAAAAAACAGGCTTTATGTCTCTCGATTGTTGATATCTTGGATACTTGCTATTCATAAGGTTATTTACTATTTTTGTTCAAGGATTTGTTATATATCTATGTTGTAAGTATCATGGTGCTTATAGACTCATCACTACTTCTTCGAGGTTAGACTTGGTACTTATTGGTTACCGACTATGGTGTACCCATTCTATGCTTCTACACATCTTTTTATGCAGATCCACAAGCGGGTTCTAGCGGAGCCTCTTGTAGATCCTAGGCAATTTCTCAGGGACTTAGGGTGAGCTGCACCTCATGGATTCATTTCGCAGTGCCCGAGTGGCTATCATTTTTGTTTTCTCATATAGTTTTGATCATGTATTCAAACTTGTAGTTATCCAGTTGTTTCTCGTGTACTTGTGTCACCTAGTTCTTGGGGGTTCTACTATTTTTGTCGTGTTCGGACCATTTTATGATTGTATAAGATATTATACTCTTTTGAGAGTATTCCTATCTTTATTTGTGAAATAATTCTATTAATTAAAGTAATTTTTACTGTATTCTGTTAATTGTGAGTTGGCTTGCTTAGCATCGTGACAAGTTGGTATCAGAGTTCTAGGTTCTAACGGTCTCACGAGTGACAAGTAGGTCTACTAGAGTCTTGTGGATCAGTGCGGAGGCGTCTGTACTTATCTCTAAGAGGCTATAGGATGTTAGGAAATTTCCCTTTCTTGATTTCTTATCATGCAACTTTATCTCGGCTTGGAGCCTACATCTTCATGTTCCTCCTACTTGTTCGTACGCAATGCTGAGCACTCTATATCAGTTAAGACCCATCACTTTTGGTGATGTTTCACATGTGGTGTGGGACGTTATTCCCTATGTTGAGGGCTAACTACTATAGTCACTTTGTGGAGGGATTTCCATCTGTAGCCGCCCTAGTGTTGGTGCTGCCCAGGGGTTTGGGGCCTTACACAACATCTTGTGATGCTTCACGTGTTTGCTTTGGCACAGATGTTTGGCTATAATTCTATATTGTTAGTACATTACTTGCCTTAAATTTTGCTACTTTAGTGATTAATTATGTGACATTTTGAGCTGAATTACGTTGTTTTATGTGTCGGATTGTTTGAAGATGAAAACGAGTGAAGGTTGCACAAAAGGGTGATGAAAATAAGAGAAAAGAGCGCGAAAACACGGAAAAGCTATGCCAGGCACCAAACCAGATGATGCCTGGCTTATAGCCAGCAGAACCTCGCATTTGGCCTTGCCTTGCGAGGCTCCAGGCACGCATTACGCCTAGCCCCACAAGGTCAGGTACCCAATTATCCCTGTTCCTGAACTAAAAGTTTTTCCACCTGGTTTTTGACTTTGAGACATCAACCCTAGCCTATAAATACTTCCTAAACGAGTTTAGTATGGGTAGGACATTATTTGGAGGAAAACAAATTGTGCAACAACTTTGGAGGGAAAAATCATAGAGTTCTTCCTTCATCATTTTTTTGTAATTTGTTTAAGAAAATAACTTGGATAATTGTTAGTACGAACACAAGTGGCTATACACTCTCGATTCTAGGGTTGTGGTTGATATGATTATTGACATTTATTAATTACATCTCCGCTAATTGAAATTATCATCTTGGGGGTTTTTTCTTTAATTCTAGTTGTAATTTGTTGAATTATTATAGCTACAGACACCCTACTATCTATGCTATGCTTGGAAAACCTGTGTTTAGATTAAAGTATAATTAAAGAAAGCTTGTTTCTGAACACTTGGTTCGGGAATGATTTTACGGTTAGGATAGACTATACCTAACGACCTCGTTTAGTTGACTGACGTATTATATTCGTTCATGATAGATTCAATACCGTATGAATATATGATTGATATATTTTGGATAGACGAATAGTGTTTTGGAAACATGCTATTTATATAAACGATCCAGTCAACTAGCAACCATAGATAACTAGGAATAACGAGAATAAATTACAAACTTAATAGGGTTGATAAACTGACCAAAACCCTGGGATCTTCATCTACTCTGAGGAAAATCCAACAACACATGTTTACATTCTTAATAACTTAGTTGTTACTTGTTTAATTATTGCAGCAGTAGCTTAATACAAAAGAAACATTCTTGATTACGTTGGACAATTAATTGCTCATAGTTAGCAATTATATTAAGTCTCTGTGGGTTCGACATCTGACTTTCGAGTCACTTTATTAAATGACGACCACGTATACTTGGGTGTACTTGGGGAACCAACAAATATTTGGCGACGTTGTCAGGGACTTAGCAATTGATTGTTTAATTGAGTTAATTTCTTAATAGTTTTGTGTTCAAGTTTTGGCTTGCTAATTTACCTGATCTATCTCAGGTATTGGGAAGTGAATGTCATGAAAGAAAGACAAGGATAAAGATAATCTTGAACCATTTAAATATGAACTTGAGAGACTCTTCCACAAAATCAGGAAAGCAGCAAATGAAGCCAAAGACACTGAAAAAGCAACAAAATTGGCAGCACGTGTTAAGGAAATTGAAAATCAACAAGCAATTGATGAATTTCCTCAACCTGTAAGAATGGAAGACAACCAAGAAATAATAATGATCGTGGCTACAAGGCCTAGCCTTGCAAATATGACACAGGCCATTGTCAAACTAGTCATCACCGGCCGCTTCGAGCTCAAATAATACATGGTACAACCGATACACTCCCAGGGTCAATATGTGGGGTTGCCACATGAGGACCCACAGAGGCACATTCAGAATTTTTATTAGAAATCACAAACACTTACAATTTTCCAAATATATCTTTGGATTACATCAGGATAACATTATTTCCCTTCTCACTGTTGGGGGAAGCAAAGGAGTTGTTACAAAAGGAGCCTACAAATTCAATCAGAACTTGGGATGAGCTAGCAAGGAAATTCCTCATAAAATTCTTCCCATCTCGAAAGACTAAAGCTCTAAGGAGCCAGATTTGTAGATTCCTATAAAAGGAAGGAAAAATTCTTCGCCAAGCTTGGGAGCGATTCAGGAAACTACATAGAGATTGCCCACACCATAGTAAGACAGATAAAGTCTTGAGGCATACTTTTGTTGAAGGTTAAGATGAAGCCTCTAAGATGTACATGGACTCTGCCTGTGGAGGTATGTGCATGGAAAAACCACATGGGAAATCCAAGCCTTGCTGAACAACTTTAATATAAATGATTAGAACTGTCATGGGGAAGGAGAACAAGTAGATCAATCACGCCTACGATAGGTGGTATGATTGAAGTAGATGCATTCACAATATTGAAAGCTGATGTATCTGAGATAGTTGATAAGTTTGGAAAGCTCTCTCAAGCACAAGTGAAATTGGTACCACATGTGCAACATATGCAGGTTTATTGTGAATTTTGTTGGGAAGGTCACATGGGTGACTAATGTCCCACAAAACCCGAGTCTATCTACTATATGGGGCGACAAGCTAGAGGTCCGATGAATCAAAATGCTCAATATGCTAAAACCTACAATCCGAATTTGAGGAACCAACGAAACTTCTCTTGGGGTGGAAATCACAATAACAAGCCTCAAGGTAATTACAATCAGCCACCTAAAGCCCCCCAACAAGAAAAGGAAAGTTTGGCTGACATGATAAAAAAGCTCTTGCTCGATAACTACAAAATAACAAATGTTAATCAACAGTTACCTCGGGCAGATGGCGAACAATCAAAACACTAAATCTGTCAGAGCTCTCCCAAGTGATATAGAGAAAAATCATCAAGTCAATGCAGTGATGTTGAGAAATGGGAGGGAATTGGTTGAATTACCTAATAAGAAAAAGGAGTTGTTTGGTCTTGAAGATGAATGAGTGCCAAAACCTGTGAGGTGGGTGAGAAAATCGAATTCGAGTCTAAGCTTGTAGCCGAAAGGGTACCACCCCCCTTTTCTCAAAGACTAAGAAAGAAGAATGATGAACACATGTTTCACAAATTTCTAGATATCCTAAAGCAGATACAATTGAACATCCCTTTGGTGGACATGCTCCGTGATGTCCCAAAATATGCAAAATACATCAAGGATATAGTGGCAAATAGAAGGAGGTTAACTGAGTCTGAAACCGTCGCACTTATTAGGAGTGCACTTCCCGAATTCAACACAAGTTTCCACAAAATCTTAAGGATCCAGGTAGTTTTATCATCCCTATTAGGATTGGTGAGATCGATGTGGGTAGAGCCCTGTGTGATTTGGGTGCAAGTATCAATTTGATGCCGTTGTCAGTGTTAAAGCAATATGGTTTATGAGCTCCAAGACCCGCCATGGTGATGCCATATTGGGTGATATATCTTATGTTTATTATGAGGGGGTAATTAAGGACGTGTTTTTACATATTGGAAAGCTTATTTCCTTAGCAAACTTTATCGTCTTGGACTACGAGGTTGATGAGCTAGTTCTTATAATCTGGGACAACCTCTATTGACCACTGGAGATGCAATTATCAAAGTCCAAGAAGGTAAGATGATGATGAGGGTGGACGATGAAGAAGCAATCTTCAATGTTTATCGAGCCATTCAGTTGCCTCGCCATTACGAGGACCTTGCCATGATTTATGTAACGGAGGTAAGTGAACCAGTTATGGAGATAAGTGTATTTAAGGAAGATGATCTAAAATTGATGTTGTTCAATCACATGGAACTTGAAGAAGAGGTTGAAGAGATGATGCAAACTCTGGATGCATCATGCGAATACACAAGAGAAAGACCCCAGTTTGAGCCTATGAATAGGCCAATCGGCTCGCCCCCTAAACTTTCCATTTAGGAGGCCCCATTACTAGAACTTAAACCCTTACCCTCTCATGTTCATTATGAATATTTGGTAAGTTTTAACACTTTACCTGTGATTGCTTCTTCTCGTTTGTCTAACTTGCAGGAAGAAAAGCTGTTGAGGGTGCTGAGGGAGCACAAACTTGCAATTGGTTGGACAATGTCTGATATAAAGGGTATTAGCCCCGCATTCAGCATGCACAAAATACTCATATAAGAGGGAGACTAGCCTAGCATGAAACATCAACACCACCTATATCCAATCATGAAAGAGGTAGTAAGAAAAGAAGTAATTAAGTGGTCTGGCGCAGGTGTAGTATTTCCTATCTCCGACAGTAAGTGGATATGCCCTATCCAATGTGTACATAAAAAGGGGGGGGGGGGATATGATTATTGTACTGAATGAACAAAATGAATTAATCCCAACTAGGACCGTGACTGGTTGGCGAATATGCATAGATTACAGGAAGTTGAATAATGCTACATGAAAAGATCACTTCTCTCCCCTTTATTGATCAAATCCTTGACAGGTTAGCCAGACTGGAATACTATTGTTTCCTTGATGTCTATTCGGGTTATAATCAGATTGTCATTTCCCCGGAAGATCAAGAAAATGCCACTTTTACATGCCCTTATGGCACTTATGCATTTAAAAGAATGCCATTCAGGTTATGTAATGCAGTTGCGACTTTTTAAAGGTGTATGATGGTTATTTTCACCGATATGGCAGAATGGTGGAAGTTGACAAGGCTAAAGTGGAAGCAATTGAGAAGTTTCCACCATATCCGTGGACGTTGACAAGGCTAAAGTGGAAGCAATTGAGAAGTTTCCACCACCAATTTTAGTGAAAGGAGTTCGAAGTTTTCTAGGACATGCAAGTTTTTATCGTAGATTCATAAAGGATTTCTCAAAAGTTTCGTATCCATTGTGCATGTTGTTAGAGAAGGATGTTTCGTTCAAGTTCGACAATGCTTGTTTAAGGGAATTCGAGGAGCTAAAATAACTTAATGAGTGTACCAATTATAGTGGCTCCTGAATGACATGAGCCATTTAAGCTGATGTGTGATGCCAGTAATGGTGCAATTAGGCCCCTATTGGTCCAAACGAGGAGCAAATATTCTCACTCCATATACTATGCAATCAAGACTCTTACTCGCTAAAATAAATTATACTGTGGCAGAAAAGAAGTTGCTTGTTGTAGTTTGGGCAATCGATAAATTTTGGGCTTACTTGGTTGGCACCAAAGTCATCGTCTACACAGAGCATTCAACCATCATGCATTTGTTTGAAAGAAAGATGCCAAACCAAGGCTAATCTATAAGGTTTTACTATTGCAGGAATTTGACTTTGAGATCCGAGACCATAAGGGGACAGAGAATCAAGTGGCATATCACTTGTCCAGGTAAGAAACTCGGAATCATGTAGTTGAAGGAGTTGTCATCAAGGAATCCTTTCCGGATGAGCAATTGTGGGCAATTACTAGTGGGGAGATGCCCTGGTATGCGGATTTTGCAAACTATCAAGCAAGTGGAGAAAGGCCACCTAACCTTGAACCGTATGCTAAAAAGAAGTTCCTGTGAGATGTGAGATCGTATGTGTGGGATGATCCGTTTAGGTTCAAATCGTGTGCCGATCAATTAACGAGAAGATGTGTGGCCGAGTCTAAGACAAATGATGTTTTACATGACTTTCATGGATCGCCCTGTAATGGTCACCATGTGGGTGACAAAACGACAGCCAAGGCATTGCAATCAGATTTCTATTGGACTAGGTTTTTTAAAGATGCCCATGAATTTGTGAAGAAGTGTGGTAGATGGCATAAAACAGGTTCGATTACAAAAAGGCATGAGATGCCATTGCATAGTATTATGGAGGTTGAAATTTTTGATGTGTGAGGAATTGACTTCATGGGTCTGTTTCCCTCATCCAATAGGTACACTTACATTTTGGTGGCTGTTGACTATGCATCGAACTGGGTGGAGGCCATTGTTATTCCAACCAATGATGCCAATATTGTGGTAAGGAACCCATTTGTGTAACAAGTTGTTGGATAATCTCTTAGTGAAATACGGGATCAAACACAAGGTTGCGACCGCATACCATCCTCAGACTAGTGCGCAAGTTGAGGTGTCGAATAGAGAGATAAAGCATATTCTTGAGAAGATAGTTAGTGCAAGAAGAAAAGATTAGGCTGCAAAGCTTGGTGATGCTGGGCATACCGGACTACCTAATAAACTCCAATCGGAGCCTCCCTTTACAAGCTGGTTTATGGGAAGGCATGCCATTTGCCCGTGGAACTTGAGCAAAAGGCTTATTAGGCGATAAACAAGTTGAAATTTGATGCAGAATAAGCGGGTAAAAAACAGTTGTTGCAATTGAACAATCTTGATGAATTTCACTCGCACGCATATGAGAATGCCAAATTGTATAAAGAAAAGACTGAGCGTTGGCATGATAAGCATATTCACAATTGCGAGTTCAAGCCGTGCCAATTGGTTCTCTTATGCAAATCGAGATTGAGACTCTTTCTAGGGAAGCTCAATTCGAGATGGTCGGGCCTGTTTGGTGTAGTATGAGTCACTCCACATGGTGAAATTGAGCTACACGTCGTAGATGGAGAGAGAACATTCTTAGTGAGCAGACAAATAATAAATCAGTTTTATGGAGGTGACTTTGATCATCAAAACTTGAAGGTGTTGCCCTCCAAGGATAAGGCGAGATTCTGCATCATGTCACAACATTAAATCATGCACTTCATAGGAGGAAACCCATGGTGATGTTGTATTCGCCATGCCATGACGCTAACAAAGGCGCTCGTTGAGAGGCGAACTAATATTTAGAGTAGTTTAGCTTAGTTTTCTTTTTTGTTTTTGATTTAGAGGGGGCTAATAAGTTGGTTTATGTGATCTGGTTGGTTGAATAGGTACGTGTGCTGCAATTAAAAGCATGCGATCGGGAGTAAAAAATAAAGTGAAAAATCAAACAACCGCGCCACGAAGAGTGCCTAGCGAGGTCTAAACCTCGCCACAAGGATGGCTTGGAAAGGCCAGGAACGAGCTCTAGCTCGCTATACACCTCGCGATGCCACCCTTTATCTGTGCTACAAGACTGGCGACGCTCTGCAAAGCGTGAGCTCCAGCTCATGGTATATCTCGCGGCGGGCCCCATTCCCCTCGTGTTAGGATCCCTGCCACTTTTCCTAGTGCGAGCTCTTCCTTGCGTCTAGCCTCGCCACGCCAGGTAAGTTCCCTTTCTCCTTTTATCTTCTTTTTGTTAAACACACGCACACACATTAAAACTCACCCCACGCCAACCCTTCTGCCCCATTGTTAAAACACTAACCTCCCTTCACAAAACAAAATCTCCCTCTCTCTCTCTCTCTCTCAAGAATCTGAACTTCCGTTCACAAAAAAACACAATTCACAATTCTCATCCCACACTACTTCATCTCTTCAATATCTCACGTATGGTTTCTACTCACCCTTTAATTTGGAATTATTGGAACTAGTTGAAAGTGATGAACTCATACAACCTTTATGTATCTTTTTAATGGTAAAATTTTGCATGTTTGTCCCAACCCATTGAACCCCTTAGGATTGGTTTGTTGTTGCTTGAAAGAGTTTTCACACTCAATTACCAAGACGATATCGGAGGGTGAGGCAATCCCTCACCAACACAAGCACTTCCATGGGACTAGTGCACAGTAGGTGTTTGCTAAAATGACTCAAAGGCAATCTTTGTCCCAATTGCAGCTCGAGTCTCTGTGGTTGATACAGTAGTGCTGTGTAAGCTTTAGATAATAAGATTTTAAGTGTTGGGTGGCTCACCGGATTCGGGAGTTATGGTCAAAGTATGCTGATTGTATTGTATATCCATGTGAAATTAGTTGACTGAAGCTACAAGCATGCTTAAATCCACTGGGTGAAGTCTAAGCAACCTCGATTTACTTGCACACTATGCGCTACACGCTTACGTGTGAGGTCATTAAGACCACTTTATGCTTTGCTTCATGGCTCTACAAGTTTACTAATGGTTCTATTTGCAGGTACAATATAGTTAGTCCAAATCCAAGTGCACAACCTACGGACATGGGCAAGGGAAAGGCCACAACCCTCGCCAAGGGAAAGACATATTCTTCCCCGCCACCTAAAAAGTGAAAAGGAGGAGAAGCTACTTCTAGTAGTCAAGCTGAGAGATTGCAAACGGTTGTGGCTATGGCAGCCTCACAACCAAAGTCTAGGGGCGAGCGCGAATATGGGCTCAAGAGCATTACCCCATCATCCAAGGTGTGTTACAAGATTTCTAGGACAAGGCACATGCACCCAAACTTAGATGTGGATGAACACCAGTTGTGATCTAAGCATCCGACGATTTTGAAATCTATTCATGAACTGGGTTTGAGCTATGTGTTCACCAACCCAGGTGAAATCAATGTGAGCTTAGTTCACGAGTTCTATGCTGGATGGGATCCAGGTAATGAGGAGCAGTTAGTGCCCATTTGGGGAAGGCTTATAGACTTTGTTTTATCTTTGTGCTTAGTTGAGGGTACAGGATTTCCGCATGAGACATTGGGGAACATTATTTCCCGACCTACTTAACGAGTGCTTTGACATACCTTGTGTGGTGTCAATTCTATTGTTGCCCGGTTCCGTGACAAGAGGACTCGCTGCCGTAGAAAGTTCCCAAAGAAGAAAATAAAACTGGCAGCCAAAGTGTTGTTGAGGTTCATCAATGCTTGGTTGTTGCCGTGTAATCACGACACTCATATTGTGTGTGAGAGAGTGTGCTTGCTTTATTTCTTGATGACAGGCCAAAAGGTGAACGTGGGCCATTTTATATGCCACCAGATGGCACGGGTGAGAAGTAGTAAGAAGGTGGACAAATTATTCATTGGAAATATGCTGACGCAATATCTGAGGAATGAGGAGGTAGATGAGGAGCCACAATTTGACATGATCCTCCCGGTGGCACTCTAAGGGACAGACATTACGAGCATCCGAGCTAAGGATGATGTCGATGGGTCTATGATGATCGGGGCCGAGTGTGAGGCTCTTGATGATAGCTTCATGCCCGCTTCTACAGGATGGTTGACTTGCAATTGCAAATTGGTGGGCGACCAACTACTCTTGAGGAGCGCGCAAACCTGAAGGATGTTATCCGCTCAATGCTCATGCTCAACGTTTGTTTGGGCTTGGTGTAGGCCAGAGGTTGCCTGAGGATGAAGATGTTAACACACCAGAGAACTCAGAGCCCGAGCCAGAGCAGACCAAGGTGGAGGTAGATGGCAGTGGTGAGGATGATGCTGGATGATGAGAGGACTAGGCGGCAACTGAGAGAGCCTTCTATGACGAGGAGGATGACGAGGAGTGACCAGGGTGTTTCATTACCACTCTTTTATCTTCTATTTGATTATATATACGCCGAGGACATTGCATGGCTTATGTGTAGGGTAGGAGATTCTATTTGGCTTGTAAATAATAGATTAGTATCTTTTAGTTTCTTATTTTTAATTTTTATTAGTAGTCTACCTTAAGATTAGCTTTTTATTTTCCTATTGTATCATTGCTTAGTTAGATAAAATCATGAAAAACAAAAAAATATTTAGTGTAGTATTTTATTAGTAGTTTAAACTAAGGAAAAAAGGAAATGAAAAATACAAAACATCAGAAAATATTATAGAAAACACTGGGTTTTTCTCGACGAAAGATTTCCTCGACAGTTTTCTTGAGGGACTAAAGTCTAACAAAATTTGAAAAATAGAAAAATCCAAAAATAGGCCTTTTATTATTTTTTAAAGTTATTTAAGGTAGTAGTAATCCCCGTGATCTTTTTATGTCTCAATTCTTTTTCATGCGATGTAGTTTGAACAGGGTAGTAGTTTTATTATTACTTTTAGAGTATACTAGGATGTAGGAAATAAAAGGATGGAAAAGATGAGATTTCTAGGCGCCGTTTTGGCTTGTTTGATAGGTAGCGCATTTAGGCTTTGGCATGTGCAGTATTTTCCCTATATTTTGAAATTGCTTACGATGCCTTGATGGATTAGATAGCATTTTTATGGACTCCTACATCTCATTTTCTTTTCTTGTGTTCACTTTATGCTTCATGCTTAATATTTTATGGCTCCGCGAATACTTGCATTGGTTTGAGAGTCAAAATGGGATCGTCCTTAGTGGATCATGTGCCATGTGTGGTGAGATTTTTGTGTAGTACAAACCATTGTAACTGATTCTAGAACTTGCCCAACATGTGAGTTGAAGAAAAATTTTAGTTGATGCTCGGTTTGAAAAATGATTTTAGGTTTTGTTTGATATTTTTGAGCTTAAAGGTTATCACAAATAAAAATTACCCCTAGTCAACCTTTTTGAGCCTATAAACATTCACTTCGCAACCATATTACAAGCCTATATCCCTTTTTGTTCTTAATTGATATTGTATTTATCTTTTTACCTCTTAAAGCACTTAATTGAAAATGAGCACTAGAAGAAGTCAGGAGGGAAGTTGGGTGGCTTTTTACTGGAATCAATGAAAGAAAAAAAGATGAACTTGTTTTGTAAGATATACACCGCTAAAGAGAATTGTAAAGAAGAGAAAAAATGCAGAAAAAAAATATAGTTGAAAAAAAAAGAAAGAAAAGAATGTGTGTGGAGAAATAAATTGACATCTTGTCTTGCTAGTGAGTGTAAGTTAAAGTAGCACTTAAAGAAGAAGGGAGTGTTTTGGGGTGATATTGGTTGTGAAATTGAATTTGGTATTGAAGAATGTACGCTTAAAGATATATGTAATGTGTTAAAGTACTTATGAGGATAGTCACTATTCCTAAATATATCATACCCGTCCCTTTGCCCACATTACAATCTGTATAAAGTCCTAACTGATTTTAGATCGAGCGAGCCTACATTAGTGGAGGTTTATGTAAAGGGCAAGCTTTGGTATCTTTTGCATTCATGTGACCTCTTTATGAGAGTTCTATTTGATCATGAGATTCGAATGTGTGGATTCTACTTGTTCTCTTTGATTGTGAGGGCATGATTTCACGATGGATAGGTTACGTTATGAGACTTCTCTTTGATGTTGGGTGTTCAAGAAATGATTGCATTGTGATATTGAGTCGATTTTTTAGGCTAGGATTGTTATGGGCATGTTTCTTCGTGTTGTGAATATTTTCGAAGTTTGGCATAATTTGAAGGGATGTGTGTGTTAAATGCATATGCTAGAGTTAAATTCTTTCTATCAACCATAGTCAAAGGTATGGTGTGCTTCAGATGTGTGAAAAATAAAGTGTTCAAGTTTGGTGTAAATTGTTGGTTGTCTCAAGGACGAGCAATGTTTAAGTGTGGGTTAGTGATGTTTGGCTATAATTCTATATTTTTGTACATTACTCGCCTTATATTTTTCTACTTTAGTGATTAATTATGTAATATTCGAGCTTTATTACGTTGTTTTATGTGTAGGATCATTGGAAGATGAAGACGCGGAGAAGCTATGCCAGGCACCAGACCAGGTGACACCTAGTTTATATGCAGCAGAACATTATGTCCGTCCTGGTCTCGCGAGGCTCTAGGCGTGCGTTAAGATTGGTCCCACAAAGTCAGTCGCTTAGTGATCCTTGTTTGTGAACTAAAACTTTTCCTACCCGATTTTGGACTTGGAGACCCCGACCCTAGCCTATAAATACTTCCTAAATGAGTTAAATAACGGTTGGAAATTATTTGGAGGTAAAAACACATTGTGGAAAAATTTGGAGGGGAAAATCATAGAGTTCTTCATCCCTTCATCCTTTCTTTGTAATTTGTTTATGCAAAATACTTGGATAATTGTTACTATGAACTTGAGTTGCTAAGAACTATCATTTCTAGGGTTGTGGTTGACATGATTATTGACATTTATTGATTACATCTTAGCTAATTTGGATTATCATCTTATGATTGTTTCTTTAATGCTAGTTTTAACTTGTGAATTATTGTAGCTACCGACTCCTCCTAATAGCTACGCTATGCATGAGAAAGCCATGTTTAGATTCGAGTACAATTAAAGAAAGCTTATTTTTGAACCCACGGCTCGGGGAACGATTTCGTGCTTAGGATAGGAATATTCCTAATAGCCTCGCTTAGTTGAATGTCGTATTATATTCATTCATAATAGATTCAATACTTAGGAATATAGGATTGATATATTTTTGATTGACGAATAGATTCATGGAAACATGTTATATATATAAACGATCTGGTCAACTAGAAACCACAGATAATTCAGATTAACGAGTGTAATTTTTAAATTCAATAGGATTGATAAACCGACCACAACCCTGGAATCTTCATCTTCTCTGAGTAAAATCAAACAACACTCATTTACATTCTTAATATCTTAACTGTTTCTTGTTTAATTTCTGTAGCAATAGCTTAATACAAAAACATCATTCTTGATTACCTTGGACAGTTAATTACTTTTAGCCTAGTTAACAATTATTCTAAGTCTCTATGGGTTTGACATCTGACTTTTGAATCACTTTATTACCTGACGGCCACATATAGTTACGTGAGTTGAGGAACCAACATGTATGGTAATAGCTGAGAGTGCAGGGTTATTACTTATGTGTCACGACAATCGATGCCCCGTGAGGAGAACTACTAGGTTCATGATTTGGACTTTAGAATTTGTTCAAACGGAGGAGAGGTATCTGGGATATGAAAGTTCCAGCCTTGTTTTATAGAATTGTGAAATTGGGAATCTTTGAGCATGCCTTTATTAGGTTATTTATTATTATGGATCGGGTTGCACGCCATAGCAGGCCTTATAGGCTTTATGTTAGTGCTTGGGCATTGATGAACTTTATGGATCCTCCCCTCTGGATTCTTACATACCAGCAACGAGCGTAAGCATCGTGACTTATATACACGTATTTTGTTGAGGGGCATTGATGTCAGGAACACGTACATTGCTGAGTGATTGTATGCGATGAGTGGGAAATAAGATAGACAGATTGAGCACTCTGAGAGTGGAAGTACTTGGGATTATCACTTTGATACATTGCATTTGACATGTAGGCATAATGATGTAACATTCCACATGCTAGATGTACTTGGCATATTTTTATCAGTGTTGGGCTTAAATTGTTGAAATTGAAAGCATGCCTAAATTTATGTACTATGAACGAGCTGAATATGGAAGTTTCTCTGAGTTATTACTGTCATTATCTCTTTTATATTTGTGTTGTCATTATTTTTATTCGGATTGTATCCTTCTGATCTCGTTACTGCTTTCAGCCCAAGGTTAGTCTTGTTACTTATTGAGTACATGTGTCAATTATACCCATACTATAATCTGCACTTCGTGTGCAGATCCAGGTACATCTGGACGTGGTGGTTGCTAGATTTGGTGTTAGTATCTGCTTGGAGACTATTGAGGTAGCTGCTATTACACCTGCAGACCTCGAATCTCCTTCTCTTTTATTTTATTTAGTATTGTTCTATTTTTCAAACAGTTGTACTAGAGATTTAGACTGTGTTGACACTTAGTACCTCATGCACTTTGTGACACTTAGGTTTGTGATGCTGCTTATATGGTGGAAGAGATGGTATTACTCAGAGTTTCACCTTTGATTGGAGTTATGAGGTTCGGGAAGAAAGGCAAGTTGAACCCTCGATATATTGGCCCTTTTAAGGTGCTTGAGAGGATTGGAGAGGTGGCCAACAAGCTTGCATTTTCACCTAGTTTATCTAGTGTTCACCCAGTGTTTCATGTTTCCACGCTCTGAAAGTATTATGGCGATCCGTCTTATATTTTGGACGTCAGCACGGATCAATTAGATGGAGATTTGACTTATGATGTGGAGCTGGTGGCCATTTTGGATCGGTAGGTTCGGAAGTTGAGATCAAAGAATATAGCTTCAGTAAAAGTTTAGTTGAAAGGTCAGCCAGTCGAGGAGGCTACTTGGGAGATCAAGCGGGAGATGCGGAGCAGCTATCCACACCTATTTGAGGCTCCAATTATGATTCTAGACCCGTTTGAGGATAAACATTTGTTTAAGAGGGGAAAATGTAACGAACCGGCCGGTCGTTTGAGTATCATAGCCCCATTCCCCAATTTATTGCTTATTCTATGTTCATATGTGGTTATATGACTTGCCAGGGTGGTTGGTTTGGGGTCCCGAGATGTTTCAGAATAACTTGGGATACTTAGTCCCAAGGTTGGAAGCTTAAGTAGAAAGAGTTGACCAGATGTTGACTTATGTGTAAACGAAGAGTCCCAAGGTTGGATGCTTAGGTTGAAAGAGTTGACCTGATGTTGATTTATGTGTAACTGACTCCAGAATGGAGTTTTGGTGGTTGCCATAGCTTCGTATGGTGGTTTTGGACTTAGGAGTATGTTCAGATATTTATTTGGAGAACTATAGGTCTTTTTGGCTTGAATTGGTAAAAGTTAGAAAGTTGAAGGTTTGAAAAGTTGAGAAGTTTGATTGAGAGTTGACTTTGTTGATATTGGACTTGGATTTTTGTTCCGGAAGTTGGTATAGGTCCGCTGTGTCAATTTACAATTTGTGTGCAAAATTTGAGATCAATCGGAGTTGGTTTGATAGATTTCAGCATCGATTACAAATGTTGGAAATCCATTAGTTTCAATAGGGTTGACTTGGGGTGCGATTCATGTTCTTGATGTTGTTTGATATGATTTGAGGCTTCGACTAAGTTAGTATGCTGTTTTAGGATGTATTGGTATATTTTGATGGGGTCCCCGGGGGCCTTGGGAGTGATTTAGATTGAAACCGGATTGATGTTTGGACTTGAGGAGATGCACATGGTTTGCAAATCTGGTGCAATCGCACCTGCGAAGATTTGGTCGTAGGTGCGAGACTGTATAAGCGGTCAAGCTATCGCAGGTGCAGAAAATGCTGGGGACTGGGGGGTGCATAGGTGTGAAGGTTTGACGGCATCCATGAGCTTGTAGATGCAGGAAGTAGAGCGCAGAATCAGAGTGCAGTATGGTCATGAGTTTCCGCAGAAAAGGACATTGCGGTGCCGGTGTGCGTGCGCAGAAGCGCATATTTGACCACAGAAACGAAAGTGGTCTAGAAGGTCAGGGGCCACAGATGTGGTTAAGTGACCGCGGGTGCAGAATCACTGGCCAAAGAATTAAGGGTTTCATGATTTCTTCATTTTTGGACTTTAGAAACTCGGTTTGTGGCCATTTTTTAGAGGGATTTCACTATATTTCAAGAGTTAAGAAATTTTTGATCACATTTGTCCAATAATATTGCAAACCCATTTATTTTCGCACATAGATTATGTGCTTTTGAAGTAAAATTTGGGGGATTTATAGTCTATGTATTGGAGAGTAAGATTCGGGGGTTTAAAGTTCAACTTGTTGTCGGAATTAGATGATTTTTGTATGGTTGGTCTTGTTATTGACTGGGTGTTTCAGTTTGTGAATTTATCGGGTTCTGAGGCATGAGCTCAGGGTTGAATTTTTGGGTTTAATTTTTAAATTTTATTAAAGAACTTAACTTTATTGTATGGGATCGTTTCCTATAGCTTGTATTGATTATATTAACTTGTTTGTGACTAGATTCGAGTCATTCAGAGACCAATTCGCGAGGCAAGGGTTTGTTGGAGCATTGAGTTGCGCACTTTGAGATAAGTAATATTTCTAAACTTGGTACTAATGGTATGAATCCCTGATATACGTGTTATATGGTTGGTGTTGAGGTGACGCAAATACTAGGTAACGTGTGTTGGGCGTGCACCGTGGTGATTATGACTCGGTTGATTCTGTGGTACTGTGTAGTTTATCCAGTCTTGTTTTATCTGTGTGAATTCTACGTGTTAGAGAAATTGAGCTGTGATTCATATTAGAAATCATGTGTTGGGCTATGTGCTTATTCTGTTTGGACCCGCTGAGGTCATTTTTGCTGTTGAGTTATTTTCTTAAGTTGCAATTATGTACTCAGTCATATTCATTCATTTGCATGTCATATCATGTTGTCATTGTTTGGGCCGAGGGGTGTGAGAGTTGTGAGTCTTTGAGACTGGAAATATTGATGATTGAGTTGGGGCATGAGGTCATGTTATATGTGATATTTATGAATCGGGCTGCACGCCACAACATGCCATATTGGCTTTATAGCTATTATTATTAGGGATCGGGATGCACGCCGCATCAAGCCGTATTGGATTATTTATTATTATGGATCACGCTGCACGCCGCAACAGACCTTATAGGCTTCAAATTAGCGCTTGGTCAAGAGTAGCTCCTCTAGAGTCTGACATACCAGCAGTGAGTGCATGCACAGTGATTTATATACACATATTTTGTAAGGGGCATTGATTCCAAGCACCCGTATATTGCTGAGTGATTGTGTCTGATGAGATGGAAATAAGATAGACAGATTGAGCACTCTGATAGTGGAAGTACTTTGGATTATTATTGTGATACATTATATTTGACATCCATATTTGACATATAGTCATAGAGATGTAACGTTCCTCATGCTAACTGTACTTGGCATATTTTTATCGGAGTTGGGCTTAAATTGTTGAAGTTGAAAGCATGCCTAAATTTCTGTACTATGAACGAGCTGAATATGGAAGTTTCTTTGAGCTATTACTATCATTATCTTTGCTATATCTGTGTTGTCGTTATTTTGATTCAGACTGTATCCTTTTGAGCTCGTCACTACTTTTAACCAAAGGTTAGTCATGCTACCTATTGAGTACACTGGGTCAGTTGTACTCATATTACACTCTTCACTTCGTGTGCAGATCCAAGTACATCTAGACATGGTGGTTGCTAAATTTGGTGTCAGTATCTACTCGAAGACTATTGAGGTAGCTGCTATGACGCCCACAGACCTTGACTCTTCTTCCCTTTCATTTTATTCAGTACTATTCTATTTTTCAGACAGTTGTACTAGAGATTTAGACTGTGTTGACACTTAGTAGCTCATGCACTCGATGTCACTAGAATTTTGGGATTGTTGTAGTTGACAAATGGTGCTTACAGTGAGAGGTTCAAAATTGACGTCAGTTTCTTTTTCCTTATTTTTCTTTGGACCTCCACCCAAAAGAAGATCAGAGTTTTCGAAGAGTGCAGTGTAAGAAGCCTTGGTAATAAAAGGGTTAGTAAAACTTTTTGCTAAGAGGATTGGAGAAGGTGAAAAATTTTCTACGCAGATGCAAAGTGAGTGCAAAGAAGAAGAAAGACTTATGATAAGTTTGAGAGTAAAGAAGTGAAATAATGAGTAGAAGGGAAGTTATAGACGGCAAAAATCGTGGTCACGATTACCTCAAAAATCGGTAAAAAATATTTGCTGAATCGTGGGGCAACGCATATTCGGGGTATTAAATGCGAGAGCACTTCCATCCTTTTCAAGCCTCAGAGACTGTTTAGGAACTTTCCTGTCACGAAAGGGATCTTCACCAACTTTCTGGTAACACAAAGATATGTTACCTGAAAGTAGGGGGACTATCTGTATGGGGTAAAATTGGTTTATAATAAATGGTCGAATGGTAACATGATACGTGGAACCGAAGATAGGCAAAAAGTAAGTCAAGTAATAACCAGTACCAGATACAATAATTGCAAACGACTTCGGGTAAATCTCGAAGGGAGCGTACTCAGCAGGAACAGATCGAGTATTTGCCATCAGATAGCATTCAATGAGAGAATATTTTCTAACATTAAATGAGCAACCGTTGCAGAGAATATTTACATTTATGGACTATCGTTACATATTCATCACTGACACTTTTATTATCATTTAAGAGGAACTTGATCCTAGGATCTTGCTCTCAATTAAACAACTTTACTTATCTTTTATTATTGCTTTCACTTTTGTCCTCAGAGACATTGCGCCGGGGCCAAGCTTGTCATCTTTTTCAATTTCAATTGTTAAATCTCATTTTCAATCTTATTTCTTTATTATTTTTGTATTAAATCAGTTCGTTCGTCTATAAACCACGTAACAAATTTAATTGTACTGCTTACGGATAAATAATTCTGTACAGTGACTCAAAATATAGTCGGGCCGCATTTGAAACCGAAAAAAAGAAAGAAAGAAGGAGAAGCTGGAACAAAATTTCCAATGAACTACAATAATTTGAATAGTTTATATATAATTAGCAATTTTCAAAAACAAGTTAAGCCATGCCAGACAATAATATTGAACCACGGAGAAAACATGGAGACTTTGGAGCAACTTGCCGAATTATTGAACCTATTGGCTGATCTGAATAAAAATCTAGACAGTTGGTAGTTTTTCTTTATTTACTTTTACGTTTTATAAAAAATCAGTATAATGAGAGGTCTGGTGATTGCTTTTGTTTTTAGAAAAGCTACAATTAACTTTTTATGCTAACCCTTTTTTTTCCAAATAAGGCTCAACACGGATAGCGGTATAAGTTAGGCCCAGATAGATATTGACTCATATGGTGGACTTCAACTTATTTGAGATTGAGGAATAATTATTGTTGTTCGGGATAAAACTAGTGTTAATATTATGTGTTCGTCGCAGCACAACAACTTTGGTTTAGACCTTGTTTACATATTAGAAATTTTACTAAATAAATACTAATAAATGGGTTATGATTAAATTCTGTGCTCGAACTCATGAACTTTAAATTCTGAATTTGACTTTATTATGATTAATTTATTGACGATCTTTATTAGTTCTTATAGAATTACTTTAAATATTAGATCGTTACAAGACTGAACAATATTTTGAGAGTAATAATGCGAATGTGACACCTAAAGCTAGGGATATCAATCGTTTGGTTCGGCCGATTATTTTATAAAATTCGAATCGTATTAATTTTTAGTTACTTTATTTTGTATAATCAAAATTAGATTTTTTTGAAACCTTACCAATCATCTCGGTTTCTCTTCGGTATCGGTATGGTTCGATTAATTTTTGGTTTCTTTACTTATAATGTCATGGAAGAGTCGTCAGTAGATGTTAGAACGTAATAACATGCATAGGACTTTGACAAAACTCTCTAGGAATTTTTAGCGTTTAAGAGGTGATCAATCAAGAAAATATGAAAAATGGCCAGAATAGAGATCTACCCCGCTATTCTATAGTAGCATAAAATAAATTAAGCAAAGACCAGAGAAATATAAATCACACAACTGAAAGGTTATTACTCAAGTTGGAACTCAATAATAGAGTGCTAGAAACTTAAGTGCATTCAACAAGTGAAATCTAAATCATACAAGAGAAAAGATATCCAACCTTGTGGCTTACTATTCAATGTCGTTGAAATACCATGTGGGTTGTTAATCAAGAAGCTGGAACTAATTTAACTTCAACATAGTAGCAGAATAGATTTGGAGTTAAGACTTTTTGTGTTAATTACATGTTGGCTTGTAGCCATTTTCATAATTCCAAGGCACTAAAAAAAAATGTAATTATTCTGTGATGACCCGATAGGTCATTTTGAGTTTTAGCCTTTATCTCTGTGTTTCGAGGCCTTGACTAGCTTCGTTTAATGATTCTCGATTTGCATGCAAAGTTCGTGTCTTATTCCGGAAAGTCTTTATGTGAAAAATTGAAGAAAATATAAATTTTTACCTTAAAATTTTAGTTGACTACGGATAATATTTTTTGTAAACAGACCCGGATCAGTATTTTGATGGTCCTGGTGGGTCTGTATTGTGATTTGAGACTTGGGCATATGCTCGGAATTAAATTCGGAAGTCCCTAACTTGATCTAATGTGATTTGTTGAAAATTAGTAATTTGAAGGTTTAAAGAATTTATATGTTTCACCGTAGGTTGACTCTATTGCTACCAGGTTCGCATTTCAAATCCGGGATTTGGCACAGGTTCATTTTGATTTGACGTGTTCGGACGCCCGATTATACATTTGAAAGTTCTTAAGTTTCTTTGAAATTTTCATACATTTTTTTATGTTACATTCGTAGTTCTAGGTGTTATTTTGATGTTTTGAACGGGCGAGCGAGTTCGTATGATGTTGTTACACTTGTGTGCATGTTTGGCTTAGAGCCTGAGGGGCTCGGGTAAGTTTCGGATAGGCTACGGATTGATTTTAGGATTTGGGAGATAGCTGGTGATTTCTCTATTGCTGGTGGGATCTGTAGATCTCGCATTTGCGAGGGTTGGCTCGCAAATGCGAGCCTCGCTTTTGCGATCAAGATAATGCATTTGCGAGCAGGGACTTGGTTGGGTCAACTAGCATTTGCGAGGTATAGTTCGCATTTGTGAAATGTCAGAGCTCGCATTTGCGATCTTAGAATCGCATTTGCGACTCAGTGTGTCCTTGAGTTGTCTTCACATTTTCGAAGGCTGCATTTACAATGGTTCGGTGTTCGCATTTGCGAGTCAAATGTTGCATTTCGACTTCTATTCTTCTTTGACAGGGTTCGCATATGCGATCCTTGTCTCGCATTTGTGATTTTCACAATTGCGAACAAGATATCGCAATTGCGACATCCGCAGCTGGGCAAATGATCTAAATTGAACCTCTTCAATTTATGGGTAGTTTCTAAAGCTTAATTGAATTATTTGAACTATGTTTGGTCATATTTGATTAGTTTGGAGGCGAATTTTAGAGGAAAGGCCCCGATTGAGCTTTGATTTGATTGCGGAGCGAGGTAAATATTGGATCTAATCTTGACTGGAGGATGTGAACTATGTGCTATATGGATTACTTGAGGAGACGACGTATATGCGAGGTGACTAGTGTATATACGTCGTAAAGATAATTGGTTCCATGTTTCTTGTTATTTCATGATTTTTTTTTATTCTACGTCTTAATTGTTACATGCTTTAATTGCTTTCTATGCCGTAATTATCGTCCCTTCCATGACTTCGTGCTTATTTGCTAACTTCCTTAACTGTTTTCCTTGTAACATTTGTAGCATTCCTTTGATTGTTACGTGGTTCCTTTATTGCTTTGCTCTCATACCCTTTTATTGTTTATGTTTAGTGAAATTATTTGTGGGTCGGGTTGCACGCCGCAGCAGTTTGTGATATGGTGGAATAAGGGATGATTATGATATCTATAAATAATGATATGATGGGATCAAGTTGTGCGTCGCAACGGTTTGTATACGTAATACTTGGTATTGATTATGATGATATGGTGGAATAAGGGGGGATTATGACATTGATTATAATGGTACAGTGGGATCAGGTTGCGCGTTGCAACAGATTATATACATGATTCTTTATATTGATAAATGATGCTTTGGTGAAATAATGGTAGATTGTGTGTATACGGTGGGATCGGGTTGTGCGCCGCGACGAATGGTGTGTGTTGTTGTTACTGTGTTAGTTTTTAGCAATTTTTTAAAAATGAAATTACGAGGTCTGTTATTCTGGCTCTCTGATTGTGAGGTTTGAGTTCATTTTCATAAATTAACTGCTTTACTTTCATTCCTATTTTTCTTCCTTGTTATTATTATCATTACTGCGTACAGGTTATTGTAAGTGGTATGTCTTAGCCTCGTTACTAGTTCATCGAGGTTAGGCTAAACAACTACAGAGTATGGAATCGGTTGTACTCATACTATACTCTGCACTCTTTGTGCAAATATCGAAGTGGGTCCTAGAGGCGTTCAGTAGATTTGCTTGGGTCCAATTGTTGATGGAGACTTGAGATACCGCTGCACATCGTTTGAAGTCCTGAAGTTCCCTTCCCTCTTATCCTTACTGTTTTTTTAAGTTTCAAAAATAGCTATTTCTTCAAATCATGTTTGTAGCGCTTTAGATGTTCATGTACTCGTGACACCAGTTTGTGGGTTATGTTTAGACTCGCTATGTAGTATTATCATATTACGCTTTAAACTTGTATTGTTTTCATTGTTATTATCTTGTCATAAATTGTTAAAATAAGTAAATTCTCTATTCACGTCGGCTTGCCTAACAAGTAGTGTTAGGCGCCATCAAGACTTTAAGCTTGAGATTCCGGATCGTGACATATTCAGCTTATTTTTATAAAATTAAAAACATACCCTATTATTCGATATGATTATAGATATAGATTAAAAAAATCTATGAATTTATCAAAAAAAATCTAATAATTAGTTCGTTATGACATGATTTAGTTAGTTTGGTCGATTTTTAAAGATCCAGACACCCCTGCCTAAAGCTCATCTCATGCATCTCCCTTTTTTTTTTTTTTGGTTGCTAGATAAGAAATATGCAAGAAAAGAGATAAAAGTGATGAAGCAAATAATTTCCATTATTATGTTCCGGCCTTTAGTATGGCTGGAATCACGCACCAACGCTATTTGAGGTCGCTCCAACAATCAAATGGATTATGGTTGAATGTTGAATTCGAACTTTAGTTAAATTCTAAATTCGGCTCAATGTTATTAACGTAATTAGTTTTAAGTTACGCGTTTTGTGCGTAATTTTTGTGTCAATGAGTAAATAAATTTAAAAAATTATTTAAACAATACTTAAACAATGTCTTTGAGCTATAAAATAAGAATAAAATATAGAACTTTCTGAAGAATAAATGTCAGTCCTACATATCTAACTCAATAAATGATGAAATCCTGCCCCATGGAAGTCCTCAAAGTTTTATAAGAATATTCAATTAACATTGTAGTAATTTTTATTCCGTAATACCGAAACAAACAAGTAAAAGAAAATACTTTTATCAAGATGATTTGTCAAATAATAGAAATTAATAAATTGAATCTTTTGGACTTTACAGAAATAGGAATAAAGAGGTTGGCCTACAGCTCCTATAAGAAAATTGACAAGTGGCAATATAAGTTTTAAAAATGACAATATTGAGTTAATAAAACAATAAATGACTTGATGTATGAGAAATATAGGAATATGTCATTTGTTGAAATATTTGCAAAAAGAAAAAAATATAATTAATGACAACTCATTTAAAATGAATTTTATCTTCTACTCTTTTATCCTTACAGCATCAGTTTTTAAAATATTAATAGAAAAAACCTATCGAATATATGATGTTTTATAATTATTGAGAAAATTCTACTCATTTAGAATAAATGCTTCTTTATTTTCTGTATGATTTTCAAGTTGAAATAATTATTGAGTGCATTTTCAAATATCATACAAAAAAAATCAATAAATAAACTTTTTGTTGATTTTAAAGATCTAAATATTCAAAAAATTAACATGAAAAGTATTATAGTTATGTTACATAGTTCAAATAAGGCCATGAGTCGTTTAAGGTAAATTCTTAATTGATTTAAAATTTTAAATATTAGGATTTTCTCCCTAATCCAAATAAATAGATAATTTAATAACCAAAAGTTTAGCTGATACAAAAGTTTAAAATATTAAATAATTATGTTATAAGTTTGTCTACTGATTAAGCTAAATTATTTAACCTTATTTTCCAATTATAGTGAATTGCATATTTATGTTTTTATTATTTTTCATATATTTCTCTTGCGTTACGTTAAAACTTGGGTTTTGAGTTTTTCATAGTACTTGTGATTTTTAGATTGTCAGAATGGGTTAAAAGTTAGAGGTAGTCAAACATTGATATGCTTTAACGACATAAGTACATTTTTCTATGAAAAAAAGAATTATATAAAATTGATGTATGTATAACTATTTAAATATTTAATTTGGGAGAAATAATGACATTGAGTGGAACTTTGAAATGTTTATCACATTTTGATGCGCACATACAATTAAAAGAAATTATAAACAAATTGTTTGACTTATATAATGTAAAATTAATTGATTTTGATGTCTTAAATATTAGGATTTCCTATATAATTGTTCAAATAAAAAAAACTTTAATAAGTAAAGTTTTAGTTGATTCTAAAGTGCTAAATATTGAGTGTTTCAGAAACAAAACGGGAATATGATGGTTAAAGCTCATCTCACGCACCCTTTTCTTTTTTGAAGAGATAATGAAATATATTATTTAAGAAAAGAGACAAAAGTTATGAAGCAAACAAATTGTATATTATTTCCTGGCCTTACGTAAGGCTCGAATCATACACCTGCTATGTTACATGGATCAATCTAATGGTTGTTTTAACAAATTAACAAACCCACACCCACTACTATTTGGGTTACGATCTTGCTCCGGCAGGTTATTTACCCGTAAAATAATACAATTATATTTATAGTGTGATTTATAAATACGTAAATTAATTTAATTCAGAAATATAAAATAAACAAGCATAAAAATAAGATTATAAAATAAATTAAAGAAAGTACAAGCCTAGCTATGAGCTTAGCCTCTCCAGGACTAGAAGTGAACAGTATTCAAGAATAAAGACAAAGGATAGTATTATAAAATGAGAACTGATTTAAACTTTTATGTACAGAATATTTCGTATCCAACAATGGATATTAATTCTCCTATTTATAGCTATGTTTAGGAAGACAGGATCCCTAAATCAAGTCCCTCTTGAATGAGAATAAAACTGTCATTGATAGCTGCATAACGGTTGGCTGGAAATGCAGATATTCTCTATAACGGCTGCTCATTGAATGTTACTTGATGACAGTTCTTTGAATCTTTGTTATCGGCTATTCTGCCTTTAGGATTCATCCAGTACCAGTCACATGCTTGCATCCGGTGCTAGCTATTTGCTCAGTCATATCGTACATGTCTTCAGTTCCACGTGTCACTTCGCCATTCGTCCAACGGTCGCTAACCAATTTTAACCCATACAGATAGTCCCCCTACTTTCTGGTGATGCAACTTAGTGTTACTGGAAAGTAGATAAGAACTCTTTTCTTGGTGGGAAAGTTCTTGAACGGTTTCTGACACTTGAAGGAACACATGTATCCTCACATTTAATCACCCGAACACGTGTTATCTCATGATTCGACAAATATTTTCACCAGTATTTGAGGTAATCATGACCATGATTTTTGACGTCTATAACTTCTCCACTACTCATCATTTTTACTCTTTACTTTTACAACTTCTTCTTCTTCTCCAACTTACCTTAGACTCTACTGCTAAATTCGAATTTCTTAGTAAAATGTTTCTCCATAAACATGTCTTCTAACACTTTGCCCTCGAAGACCCTGGCATTTTCTTTAGTGGAGGCTGAGTCTGAACCTCCTACCGTAAACACTGTCATACCCCTTCAACTTAGCAGGAAATCTAACCTTCAAGAACAAAAAGAACCTGCAAATCCTAAAAGCGATAGACACTGGCCTATTTGTATGTATCCTTCTTCTATTCATCCTCCTAGCATCACTGTCGTGAAGGAGGATCGCAATTGGAACAACATTGAAATCCTCACCCATAATGAGGTATAAAGGGTCACCTTATCCAAACCGGGGTTCACGTATGTTTAAACATACTCTTTCACTTTGGAAGTGGGTCAAGGAATCGACCGAAAAATCTTTGAATTTTTCCACCGATACCAAATCTGTTTGGCACAAGCAGGCCCGTCTGTATGGCTCTGTGCAGCATACGTTGGCTTGCCTCCGCCAATTATGCTCTGAGACCGGATAAACCCTAGCTCTTCCACACATGATGAACCTTGACTCGCCAAAGATCTTCCGTGGGGGTGTGCTAAAACTTAGCAAACACGATCATCATACCCTCCTTACTAGCATTGACGACGACAATGACTGTGGGTGGATGGAACGTTCGTTGTCATTGCTACTAGGGACATCCTCCCGACCATTACGCCTGCTTTTCCTGAATCATGGAATCTTCTTCCTCTTTCATTCCATGTTTAAAAAGTTCTTCCTTCTTTGCTAGCTTTATATTTTCCTTATTCCACCTACTCATTGGAAGCCTCCACGAGTTCAAAACTTGGCTTAATGGGTACAGAAAATTTTGGATATCAGTACATCGGAGTCTCGAAGGTGGAAGGAAATAGCTCCCATATATGGGTGGAAATTGTGATTTGTGCGGTTTGAAGTAAGTAACACTTCTAAATTTGGTACTGAGGGTATGAATACCTGAAATACATGTTATGTGATTGGTGTTGAGGTGACGCACATACTAGGTGACAAGCGTGTGGGCGTACACAATGGAAATTGTGACTCAGTTGATTCCGTGGTACCGTGTAGTTGTCAAACCTTATTGCTATTCATGTAATCCATACATGTTAGAGTAATTGAGTTGTGATCCATGTTAGAAATAATTTTTAGGCTATATGTGTATTCCGTTGGGATCCCCTAAGGACATTTTTGCTGTTGAATTATTTGCTTAAACTGCAATTATATACTCAGTCACATTCATCATTTGCATATCATATCTCAGTCTCTATTATCATTTATTGTTACATCATGTTATCATTGTTTGGGGTGATTGGCATGAGGTTGGTGAGCCCGAGAGACTAGAAAAATTGATAGCTGAGTTGGGTCCTAATGGCCGAATTGTGAGTGATAATTAGTAGAGTCTTGCGGACCGATACGGAGAAGTCTATACTTATGTTCGAGAGGCTACTGAACCATTAGGAAACTTCAGTTTCTTGTATTCTTGTCGTGCAGATCTGTTGACTTCGGAAACTAAACTTTTATAATTCTATTCTCTCACAGATGGTGAGAACACTTGCTACCGAATCGGGCGGATGACCATCAGTACCACAAGCTAGGGCCGCGAGAGGCCGGGGCCGCAAAAAAGGCCGAGGTGCAGCTCGTACAACAGCTAGAGGAGCAACTGTGGAGACAACAATTTCTCCAGCTCAGGAGCAGACTCTAGATTTGTTTGAGCCGGTGGGACCAGCTCAAGAACCAGCTGTGCCCATTCTGATTCCAGGCCTTCAGGAGGTTTTGGCCCAGATATTGACTGTATTCACTATCCTTGCTCAAACAGTTTGAATTCAGGTCGCACCAGCCACTTCTCAGGCGGGGGGGGGGGTGCTCAAACACCCTCCGCCCATACTCTAGAGCGGGTGGTTCAAGGACATCAGACACCATGGGTACTACTAGCCTAGCCGGCTGTAGTTGCTCAGGCCCAGGTGGGTCCATCTATGAGTGGCGAGGAGCAGAAGAGGCTAGAGAGTTTTGGGAGGCTCAGGCCTCCAGCATTTAGTGAGGCTGAGTCAGAGGATGCTCAGAATTTCTTAGACAGGTGCCTGCAGATTCTTTACACTATAGGTATTCTAGAGATTAGTGGAGTCTCATTTACTACTTTTCAGCTATGGGGGGCATCTTTCAGATGGTAAGAGGCCTATGAGTTGAGCAGGCCAGCCAGTGCAGCACCGCTTACATGGCATGAATTCTCAGTTCTCTTCTTAGAGAAGTTTTTTCTACAAACCCGTAGGGAGGAGTTGCGTAGGCAGTTTGATCAGCTACGCCAGAAGGGTATGTCAGTGACCCAGTATGAGACGAGATTTTTAGAGTTGGCTCGTCATGCAATCTGGTTGTTTCCCACAAAGAGAGAGAGAGAGAGAGAGAGAGAGAGAGAGAGAGAGAATTAGGAGGTTCATTGATGGCCTCAACTATGGACTGCGCTTCCTCATGACTCAGGAGATTGCATCAAGCGCTAGGTTCGACGAGATGGTTGATATTGATATGCGGCTAAAGAAAATTCATTGTCAAAAGCGTGAGGAGAGGGAGGCCAAGAGACTTCGTGGTTCGGGTGGTTTCAGTGGTGTTTCTTCTGGAGAACAGTCCCACCGCAGTAGGGTTCGCCCTTATAGGCCCGCTCGGATGGCTCGTACGGTTCATCGTGGTGCATCAGCTACCCATGGTTCATAATGCTCGTCTGTGTTAGTCATCTCTCAGTGCCCTCCCAGATTAGAGTTAAGCTCGTGCCGCATCAGTTCAGGGTTCATCTGTACTAAGTCCTTCTAGTAGTTATTCTGGTTCTGGGAGTCCGATTCAATGCCAGCCACCATTATCGGAGTGGGGTTGCTTTGAGTGTGGAGAGCTTGGTCATGTGAAGAGGCATTGTCCCCGTCTTTTGGGAGGTCCAGTTCAGCAGAGGGGTTAGGCTATGACTTTCACACCAGTTACTTCACCACCCGCTCAGCCAGCTCGAGGTGGGGCTCAGGCAACTAGAGGTTGCCCTAGAGGGGAGGCCGATCAGGTGGTGGTCAGGCTCGATGCTATGCTTTCTCTGCTAGGCCAAAGGGTGTTGCTTTAGACGTAGTGATCACATATATTATTTCAGTGTGCCACAGCGATGCTTCCATATTATTTGACCCTTGTTCCACTTATTCATATATATCATCATATTTTGCTCGTTATTTGGATATTCCCCGTGAGTCCTTAGTTTCGTCTGTTCATGTATCTATGCCGGTGAGCAATTCTATTGTTGTGGAGCGTGTGTATCGGTCATGTGTGTGAGCATTAGGGGTTTGGAGACGAGAGTTGATCTTTTACTGCTTAGTATGATTGATTTTGACATGATTCTAGACATGGATTGGTTGTCCCCATGTCATGCTACTCTGGATTGTCACACTAAGACAGTGATGTTGGTGATTCCAGGGTTACGTAGGATCGAGTGGAGAGGTTCTCTTGACTATGTTACCAGTAGGGTGATTTCATATCTGAAGGCCGAACGGATGGTTAGAAAGGGGTGTTTGTCATATTTGGCTTTTGTAAGGGATGTTAGTGCCGATACTCCTACCATTGATTCTATTCCGATAGTGCGAGACTTTTCGGATGTGTTTCCTGCATACTTGATAGGCATGCCACCTGATAGGGACATTGATTTTGGTATTGACTTGGTGCGGGGCACTTAACCCATTTCTATTCCTTCGTATCGTATGGCACCAGTAGAGTTGAAGGAATTGAATGAGCAGTTTCAAGAGCTTCTTGATAAGGGATTCATTAGGCCTAATGTGTCACCTTTGGGTGCATCGGTTCTTTTTGTAAAGAAGAAGGATGGTACCATGTGGATGTGCATTGACTATATGCAGTTGAACAAATTTACAATTAAGAACAAGTATCATTTGTCGCACATTAATGACTTATATGACAAGCTTTAAGGAGCTAGAGTGTTCTCTAATATTTATTTGAGGTCTGGGTATCACCAGTTGAAGATTCAAGGCTCTGATATTCTAAAGACAGCATTCAGGATCCCCTGTGGTCACTATGATTTTAGTATAATGTCTTTTGGGCTGACCAATGCCCCAGCAAGATTCATGCATCTGATGAATAGCATATTCCAGCCATATCTTGATTTGGTTTTTATAGTATTTATTAATGATATCCTGGTGTACTCACGTAGCCATGAGGAGCATGCACAACATCTAAGAATTGTACTACGGACATTGAGGGAAGAGAAGCTTTATGCTAAGTTCTCCAAGTGTGAGTTTTTGCTCAATTCGGTGGCATTATTGGGGCACGTGGTGTCCAGTAAGGGGACCAAGGTGGATCCAAAGAAGATTAAGACGGTTCAGAGTTGGACCAAATCGTCTTCAGCTATTGAGATTCAGAGATTTCTTGGCTTGACCGGATATTATCGCCTCTTCATGGAGGGTTTCTCGTCCATTGAAGCGCCCTTGGTCAGGTTGACCCAGAAGGGTGCCCTATTCAGATGGTCTGATGAGTGTGAGGAGAGCTTTCAGAAGCTCAAGACTGGCTTGACCACAACTCCTGTTCTAGTTTTGCCTTCAGCATCGGGTTCTTATACAGTGTATTGTGATGCTTCTCGGATTGGCATTGGGTGTGCCTTGATGTAGGAGGGTAGATTGATTTCTTATGCTTCACGCCAGTTGAATCCTCATGATTTAAAGTTGGCAGCCATCGCTCATGCACTGAAGATTTGGAGGCATTATCTTTATGGCGTGTCTTGTGAGGTATTTATAGATCATTGGAGTCTTCAGGACTTGTTCAAGCAAAAAGGATCTAAATTTGAGGCAGCGGAGTTGGTTGCAGCTGTTAAAAGACTATGATATTACCATTTGTATCATCCCGGGAATTCCAATGTAGTGGTCGACGCCTTGAGTATAAAGGCGGTGAATATGGGTAGCCTTGCGTACATTCTTGTTGGTGAGAGACTACTTGCATTAGATGTTCAGGCCTTGGCCAATCAGTTCGTGAGGTTGGATGTATCGGAGCCTAGTCGGGTTCTAGCTTGTGTGATTTCTCGGTCTTCTTTATATGATCGAATCAGAGAGCGTCGGTATGACGACCCCTATTTTGCTTGTCCTTAAGCATACGGTGTAGCACTGATGCCAGGGGGTTTCTATTTGAGATTATGGAGTATTGCAGATGCAGGGTCGGATTTGTGTGCCCAATGTAGACAGGTTACATGAGTTGATTCTCGAGAAGGCCCAAAGTTCGTGGTATTTCATTCATCTGGGTGCCGCAAAGATGTAACAAGACTTGAGGCACCACTATTGGTGGAGAAGAATGAAGAAGGATACAATGGAGTTTGTAGATCGGTGCTTAAACTGTCAGCAGGAGAAGTACGAGCACCAAAGGTCGGATTGTTTGTTTTAGTGGCTTGAAATTTTTGAGTAGAAATGAGAGCAAATCACCATAGACTTCGTAGTTGGGCTCCCATGGACTTGAAGAAATTTGATGTTATTTGGGTGATTGTGGACCGGTTTACTAAGTCCGCACACTTCACTCCAGTTGGGACTACCTATTCTTCGGTGCCTGAGATCTATATACTCGCGAGATTGTTTGCCTTCACACTATGCGGTGTCCATTATTTCAGACCAGGACACGTCGTTCACATCGTAGTTTTAGAGAGTAGTGCAGCTAGAGCTAGGCACATGGGTAGAGTTAAGTACAACATTCCATCCTCAGATGGATGGACAGTCTGAGTGCACTATTCAGATATTGGAGGATATGCTACACACTTTTGTTATGGATTTCGGGGGGTTTTGGGATCAGTTTCTACCGCTTGCAGAGTTTTCCTACACAACAGCTACCAATTGAGTATTCAGATGGCTCCATATGAGTCCTTGTATGGGATGATATGTCGATCTCCAGTTAGTGGTTTTGAGTCGGGTTAGGCTAGGTTATTTGGTACTGACTTGGTTCAGGATGCTTTGGAAAAGGTTAAGTTGATCCAGGATTGGCTTCACACGGCACAATCTAGAAAGAAAAGTTACACCGATCGGAAGGATCGTGATTTTGCTTACATAGTGGGAGAGAAGGTATTGTTAGAGTTCCACCCATGAAGGGTGTTATGAGATCTGCGAAGAAGGGCAGATTGAGCCCTCGGTATATTGGCCCTTTTGAGGTGCTTGAGAGGATTGGAGAGGCGGCTTACAAGCTTGCATTACCACCTAGTCTATCGAGTGTTCATCCAGTGTTTCATGTTTCCATGCTTTGGAAGTACTTCAGTGATCTGTCCCATGTTTTGGACTTCAGCACAGTTCAGTTAGATGGGGATTTCAGTTATGATGTGGAGCCGGTGGCCATTTTGGATTGGCATGTTCGAAAGTTGAGATCAAACAATATAGCTTTAGTGAAAGTACAGTGGAGAAATCAGCTAGTTGAGGAGGCTACTTGGGAAACTGAGTGGGAGATACGGAGCAGCTATCCACACCTATTTGAGACTCCAAGTATGATTCTAGACCCGTTCGAGGGGAACTAAGCGGGAGAATGTAACGACCCGACCAGTCTCTTTGAGTATCATAGCCTTGTTCCCCCATTTATTGCTTATTCTATATTCATTTATTGTTATGTGACTTGTCGGGGTGGTTAGTTTGGTTCCGGGGATGTTTCGGAATGAATTGAGACACTTAGTCCCAAGGTTGGAAGCCTAAGTTAAAAGAGTTGATCGGATGTTGATTATGTGTAAATGACTCCGGAATAGAGTTTTGATGATTCAATAGCTATGTATGGTAATTTTGGACTAAGGAGTGTGTCCGGATATTAATTTGGAGGTACGTAGGTCGTTTTGGCTTGAATTGGCAAATGCTACAAGGTTGAAAGTTTGGAATGTTAAGAAGCTTAATCGAGTTTTGACTTTATTGTTACCAGGCTCTTATTTTTGTTCCAGAAGTTAGAATAGGTCTATTTTTTCATTTATGACTTGTGTGCAAAATTTGAGGTGAATTGGAGTTAATTTGGTGTGTTTCAGCGTTTGTTTTAGAATTTGGAAGTTCAATAGTTTATTACGCTTGAATTGGGATGCAATTTATATTTTGGATGTTGTTTGATGTGATTTGACGGTTCGACTAAGTTCGTATGATATTTTAGGATGTGTTGGTATGTTTGGATGCGGTCTCGGGGGCCTCCAGTGAGATTCGGATTGATTGCGGATTGAGTTTGGCCATGTAGAGTTGCTGAAATTTCTAGTGTCTGGTCTCCTCTTATGCGATCACGTAGGGTTATTTATGGCAGGGGGATTTTTGTGCTACACGTTTGCAAGTCTATCTATGCGATCATGGAGCTTTGGTTAGTTGTGCATCCCGAACGCATGTGTTGGGGCGCGTCCGCGAAGAAGGAAGGGGAGGTCTGGGGAACCCACACATTTGTTCTTTGCGATCACGTGTGGGAGTCCGCAATTGTGTAGGCCTGAGTAGCTGTGCACTATCTTCACGGCTTGAGGTGCGCGTTCGCGTAGGCCATTTCTGAGGGCCGTAAGCTTTTTTCTTCGTGATCGCGAGGGTATTTCCGGAATCGCGAAGTTGAGACATATGTGCAGCATTATACAAAACGAGGATTTTGTCCCATTTTTCACATTTTGAGCTAGAGACCTCGGTTTTGGGCGATTCTTGAAGGGATTTTCAAGGATTTGATTGGGGTAAGTAATTATAACTTAGATTTGATTAATATACATGAATCTATCATTGTTTGCACCATTTAATTAGTGTTTTGTGTTGGAAAATTTGAGGAAAGTTAGGGAACTTTATAAACAATATTATAAGAATTTGAAAGGTGGTTGGAGGCCGAAATTGGATGATTTTGATATGGTTAGACTTGTTATTGAATGGGTGTTCGAATTTTGTGAATTTGTTTGGGTTCTGAGACGTGGCCCTGGGTTGACCTTTTGACTTTGTTTAAATAACTGAGCTTTATCGTATGGAATCGAATCCTATAGCTTGTGTTGATTGTATTAAGTTGTTTGTGGCTAGATTCGAGTCGTTCGGAAGCCGATTCACGAGGCAAGGACTTATTGGAGTTGTGATTTGCGCGGTTTAAGGTAAGAAACACTTCTGAACTTGGTATTGAGGGTATGAATCCCTCTAATATGTGTTATGTGGTTGGTGTTGAGGTGACGCACATGCTAGGTGACAGGCGTGTGCACCGTGGAAATTGGGACTCGGTTGATTCCGTGGTACAGTGTAGTTATCAAACCTTATTTCTATTCATGTAATCCCTACGTGTTAGAGTAACTGAGCTGCGATCCATATTAGAAATCATGTTTAAGCTATATGCTTATTACGTTGGGACCCGCTGAGGACATTCCTGCTGTTTTGAATTATTTGCTTAAACTGGAATTATATACTCAGTTGCATTCATCATTTGCATAATCGTAGCTCAGTCTCTGTTTTTATTTATTTTTACATCATGCTATCGTTGTTTGGGATGATTGGCATGAGAATTGTGAGCCCAAGAGACTAGAGAGATTGATGACGGAGTTGGGGCCTAAGGGTCTGATTGTGAGTGATATTTATGGTATTGGGTTGCACGCCGAATTGTGAGCCCGAGAGACTAGAGAGATTGATGACGTAGTTGGGGCCTAAGGGTCGGATTGTGAGTGATATTTATTGGATTGGGTTGCACGCCGCAATAGGTTTATTGATTCATGATGAGATCGGGCTACATGCTGTAGAAGGTTTTGTTGATTCATTATGGGATCGGGTTGCACGTCGCAGCAAGTTTTATTGAGTCATGATGTGATCGAGCTACATGCTGCAGCAAGCCATGTTCGCTTATATTAGAGCTTGGGCAGGATCCGCCCCTCTGGAGTTTGACATACCAGCAGTCAACGCTGGTACCGTACAATGCTAAGTGATTGAGTGTGCTGAGTGATAAAGAGTGATGAGTGGAGAGTGTGAGACAGCGAGACTGAGTACTCTGAGAGTGTGAGTACATGAGTTTGTCACTGTGATGCATTACATGTGACATGTACATTTGACATGTAGAAATAGACATGTGACATTCCTCATATCAGTTATACTTGGCATATTTTATCAGTGTTGAGCTTAAACTGTTAAACTTTAATGTCTACATTTCTGTACTGTGTAAGAATTGATTATGGGATTTCACTGAGTTATTACTGTCACTTCCCTATTATATCTATATTGTTATTATCTGGATTTGGACTGTACCTTTCTGAGCTCGTCATTACTTTCAGGCCAAGGTTAGTCCTGTTACTTATTAAGTACATTGGGTCGGTTGTACTCATACTACACTCTGCACTTCGTGTGCAGATCCAGGTACATCTAGACCCTGTGGTTGCTAGACTTGGAGAAGTATCTGCTTGGAGACTATAGAAGTAGCTGCTATGGCGTCCGCAAACCTTCATTCTCCTTCTTTTCAGTTTATTTAGCACGATTCTATCTTTCCAAAGAGTTGTATTAGAACTTTTGACTATGTTGACACTTAGTAGCTCATGCACTCGGTGATGTCCGGATTTTGGGAGACTTTGTAGTTGAGTCGCAGTTGTTCTTATCGGTTTTTTATGAGATTTTTTCACTATTAAACTTAATATATCATGCTTCTAGTTTAAAGTGTGTATTTATTTTATGGTTGTTGGCTTGCCTAGTACTGTGATAGGAGCCATCACGACATGTTGAGATTTGGATCAAGACACACATGTATCAATATAATCATCTCACACCACTCTTCATTTGTTATATTTCAAATTAATAACCTTAGCTTTAACCTCTTCAGGCCAACCTTCTTACTTCTAAAGGCTTTCAAAGGTTGATCTTGGATAAACAAACACTTAATTAAGAATGAGATAACCTTTTTGCTGAATAGAGTTAGCTTGCCGAGCGCCTCCCGGTGCTGGAAGCAAAAATTGCTCAAATGGATGATCTCGAGGCCCGGTTTCAGCAATTCGAGCAAGATAGAATAGCCCACAACCAAGAGTTTGCTCAATTACATAAAGATATCAAGGATGAAAAGGCTAAGTGAGCTGAGCGACATGATACCGTGACTGTTGCTGGTGAGCGCGAGTCTTCTTTCATGGAGCAAGTTAACAACTTGGAGGCTGACTTACGCTCTAAAGCCGAGGAGTCCAATGTTGCCGAGGAGAGGAGAGTAAGAATGGAATAAAGGCTCAAAAGAGTCATGGAGCAGAATCAACTTCACTCATCCACCAACGTTGAGCTTGATTCCAAAATCAGCATTATGAAAGATTAATATGAAAAGCTCCAATCCAAGATTGAAAAGCTTCGAGCTAAACTCCAATACCAAGAAGATTCTATCCTTTTATAGAAAACATATTCCATATATAAGACGAAGAGGAAGACTTTGGAAGAGGCCAAAGAAGTCATTGCAAACATTGATGAATGCATTGCCAAAGCTCATGAACTAGAGACAAGTACTCTCAAGAACCTCCATGTCCGGCCTACTGCTTCTGATTCTTCGAATACTAACTCCAAGTATTTGGGAACCGAAGAGAAAGATGAAGAAGAAGAAGTCTTCAGAGCGAAAGTGGAACAACCTTCTTCTGGAAAAGAAAACGAACACTCTTTCCTCCCTTCGGGCTCTAGCAGCAAAGATAATTAATGTATATTTTTTTTAACTTATTTTTATAACTATGTCCAAACATATTTATTAAGCTTGGCATTTTAATTACTGAAGAAATTCTTTGCTTAAATATAATGCACAAAATATGCTTTTTCATTTAATTGACAAATTCACATCAGATAGCTTTTGATTTTGGGCGTTAACACTTTCGGATCTACCATTTGATTATGAGGATTTCATAAGAGAGGGCCCTTATGTTCATGGTGCTCTTGAAGAGGATGTCTCATGTTCATTCCGGCACAAGCATTTGAAGTTTTAACTAACTTTCAAACGTGAAAATAAATTAACTTATCATTCGGACAAGAAATAAGATAAAAATAAAAGGATTTTTATTTATTCCTTTATCTTTAAAAGTACATTTACATAAGTATTCTTTTGCTTAAGTAAATAAAGCTGGTTGTACAACTTATTTCTACGGGGCTGATCATGCAGTCCCGAGCTAACCAAGCAGTCCCCGATCTTGATAAAACATTAATTCCAATTCTAGTAGTCCCCGGTATTCGTACCACTTTTAGTGCTTTGACATGTAATATTCCCCCCCCCCCCAAGTGTTCTGATGCTATGTATGAGAATTCGAACATTGAAAGTCTTGCATTTTCCAATGACCCTTCCTTCGTAGTATGTTTTATATTGCTACCAAATTTAAAAACTTCCCAGAAAAAACCAATTGGGACAAAAGCTGGTCGAAGAAAAAAGAGTGCAGCAAATACTTTCAGTATCTGCAAGGATCTTCAACAGTAATACCTTTTGAGGTGACTCACGTTCCAATTGCTTGGCAATTTAACTCCATCTTGATTTTTCAATTCATATGAATCTTTACCGGTTATAGTTGAAACCTTATAAGGTCCTTTCCATGTTGGTCCCAACTTCCCGACATTAACATCACGAGTACTTTGAGTAACCTTTCTCAGAACCAAATCCCCAACAATGAAATGTCGGAGATTTGCTCTGCGGTTGTCATACCTTTCCATCCTTTGTTTTTGCGCCACCATCATTACATATGCCAGATGCTGGTGCTCTTCTAGAAAATCTATTTTAACCAGCAATGCTTCATTATTTGTCTATTCGTTTGCTGGGGAAAACCTTAAGGTCGGTTCCCTCACTTCCACTGGGGTTAAAGCCTTAGAACCGTATACAAGTGAGAAGGGTATTTTACCCGTGCTCGATTTCGCCGTGGTCCGATATGCCCACAACACACCCGGTAGCTCATTCGGCCACTTGCCTTTAGCATCTTCTAACTTATTCTTAAGGTTTTGAATAATTACCTTGTTGGTTGATTGCGCCTGTCAATTAGCATTCGGGTGGTATGGCGAAAATAGAATTCGTTTGATCTTCAATCCTTCCAAAAACATTGTGACTTTGGAACCTATGAACTATGGCCCTTTGTCACAAGAAATTTCTTTTGGTATTCCAAACCAGTAGACGATATGATCCCATATAAAATTGATCACCTCTCGTTCCCCTATCTTTTGGTAAGCACCTTACCGGGTCCTTATGGTAAGGGACCGACTATGTCCATCCCCTATTTCATGAATGGCCACGTTGACACTGCCGAATGCAAAAGATCCGCTGGTTGATGCACTAATTGTGCATGGCATTGACAGATATCACACTTTTGTAAAAATGACTTTGCGTCTTGCTCCATTCGGGGCCAATAGTAGCTAGCTCTTAATAAATTAAGAGCCAACGAGTTTGCATCGAAATTGTTCCTGCATACTCCTTCACGAATTTTTCTCATCGCATAATCATCCTCTGGTACCCCCACACACCGAGCCAATAGTCCTAGGAACGACCTCCTATATAATTGTCCATCAACAACACAGTAACGAGCTGCCTTGGTCCGTAGCACCGGGGACGTTTTTGGGTTTTCAAGCAATTTGCTATGCCTTAGATACTCAATAAACCTATTCCTCCAATCCCTAATTTGGTTGGTTAAGATAACTTCATAGTGGCTGTCCACATCAAACACCGAATGTAAGAATTGAACCACCGTACCATAATCAGATCCTTTCATTTTCATGGATGAACCCAAATTAGCCAATGCATTTGTCTCCACATTTTCCTCCCGTAGAATGTGGATGATTGACCACTCCCTGAACCAGGAAAGTAATACTTGAATCTTGTTCAAGTATTGCTGCATGTGCTCCTCCTTGGTGTCGAATATTTTGATACTTGGTTCACCACCATCTAGAAGTCGCACTTTATTTCAATGATCTCGAAACCTAGTCCCCGAGTTAGTTCAAATCCTGCAACCTAAGACTCATACTCAGCTTCATTGTTAGTTAGTGAAACAGTTCTAATGGCTTGTCTCAGGTTTTCCCGCAAAGGAGTGATTAATACTACCCCGAGACTAGACCCTTTTACGTTGGAAGCTCCATCAGTAAACAAGGTCCAAACTACTGATACCATTATCGATACCAACCATGCTTCTTTAGCAGTTAAAGGCATTAATCTTGGACTAAATTCGGCCACGAAGTCGGCCAAAACTTATGACTTGATTGCAGCCCTAGGCTTGTATTCAATGTCGTATTCACTAACTTTGACAGCCCATTTAGCCAAATGACCTGACAACTCGGGCTTATCAAGGATATTCTTCAAAGGAAAGGTTGTCATAACGACTATTGGATGACATTGAAAATAAGGCCTAAGCTTTCGAAAGGCAACTACGAGAGCTAATGCCAACTTTTTAAGGTGTGGTTACCGTGTCTCTGCTCTCGATAATATTTTACTAACATAATAAACAAGAAACCGTATAGCTTCTTCTTCTCGGACACAAAACAACACTTACTGTTACTTCCGAGACTGCTAGATAGGTCAACATTTGCTCACCTTCTTCCGGTTATGACAACAACGGAGGGCTAGACAAGTACCTTTTTAGATCTTTTAGTGCCTGTTGGCATTCCGGAATCTACACAAAATTGTTCTTCTTTTTCAAAAGTGAAAAGAATTGATGGCACTTCTCTGAGGACCTCGAGATGAATTTGCTTAAAGCCGCTAATCTACCGGTGAACCTTTGTACTTCCTTCACACTTGTTAAGTAGTCCGGGATATCCTCGTTGGCTTTGATTTTGTCAAAGTTTACTTTGATTCCTCTTTGCCAGACTAGAAACCCCAAGAACTTACCGGAACCCACTCCAAAGGCGCACTTCCCCGGGTTGAGCTTCATGTTGTATTCTCTTGGAGATTTTTCAGATGATCTCCTAAATTAATACTTAACTAACATGTTGTCAATATAAACTTCTATTGTCTTACCTATCTGTTTTTCAAAGAGATTAACAACAAGCCTTTGATAAGTACCTCTGGTTTTTTTAAGCCCAAAAGGCATCACGTTATAGTAGTATTGCCGAAATTTATGATAAAAGAAGTTTTCTCTTCATCTTCCGGGTCCATCCTAATTTAATTATACTCGGAATAAACATCAAGAAAACTCATTAACTCATGTCCGGCCATAGCATCCGTCATTTGATCAATGTTTGCAACAGGAAACAGTGTGTAGCTTTCTTGGCTAAAGGGATCAAAATCAAGGAAACAGTGTGTAGCGTTCTTGGTTTTGAGAACCTGACTTCTTTAATATTCCTCATATCTGACACCAATTATACCAAGGTGATGTAAAAATTATATTTAGATAATCAGGGATATGTTGAATCTCGGGACCTCGACGTCTCTTTCTCTTGCAACAACCTGCTACTTCGACCATAATCTGCTATTCTATTGGAAGCGAACCGATTCGATAATTGAATACCTTTATTTCCACGCCCATAGGCCCTCTCGTAAGGTTAAAAATGACTTCTAGAGGACCTTTGGTATGCATCAAAATCATTTTTGAACTTATCTTGAATCCGATCACGATTCCGTCCTTTGGAAGACAACGAGGAACCTAATTGATCGTCTTCTATTATGATATTTGACTCGTAGCGATTGTGAACATCTGCCCATGTGGTTGCTTGATATTCAAGAAAGATTTCCTTCAATTTCTGGGAGGCATCAGAAATCAACAAGTTAAGACCCTTTATAAATGCCTCTGCTGCCCACTCATCCGGTACCGTTAGCATCCGTTCCTTCTGAAACATGATTACGAACTCTCGCAACAGTTCGGATTCTCCTAGGGTTATTCTTAATATATCAGCCTTCCTTGTTTGGACCTTTCTTGCTCCAACATGAGCTTTGATAAATGAATCTGCAAGCATTTCAAAAGAATCAATGGAATGCTCAGGTAAGAGAGAATACCAAGTTAAGGCACCCTTCGCCAGGGTTTCCCCAAAGTTCTTCAACAAGACATATTCGATCTCGTGCTGGGCCAGGTCATTTTCCTTTACTACCCTAGTGTAGGCCGTGATGTGTTCATGTGGATTCGAATTCCCATCATACTTTAGAATATCTTACATTTTAAACCCCTTCAGGATCAACTCTGGAGCCGCACTTGGTTTAAACAGCAACTGCGTATACTTTTTAGAATCTTGTCCCTTTAACACTGGCGACGCTCCTAGGATCTGATCCATCCAAGCATGAAATTCCTTTACAATCTATTCCATTTGCTCATTCATTTCTCTTATGAATCTCATGGTCTAGATTTTGAAAGGGTCGTTTGTGTTGTTGATGTTCCCAGATCTACTACCGGTACCTCCTGCCTCTTCAAAACTAAACTCCTCTCTCGGAGCGTCGTTACTAGTTCTTTGAACTGTTTGATTTGCAGGAACTGTTTGATTTGCAGGAACGGAAGTACCCGATAATACTTATTTCAACTCTGTCATCACCTGATCTTGTCTTGAGAGGTTACCAATTATTTCCCTTTGTTTTACTCTCAAGATTTTGAGCGTTTCAACAACGTGTTCATCATCAGCATCATCAGGAGTTGGACTCCACACATGTCGAGGATTTTGACTTTCGCAAACTGGAGTTGTTTTATCTCCTTCATTGTGGGATTCACTAGTTGAATCATTCTGTTGGAACACATCCTCATGTTCATTATGTGCTCCAACATTATGGGGTTGTTTGGTTGAGAAATAAGTTATCCCGTGATTAATTATTTCAGAATTATTTATCCTAGGATTAGTTATCTCACCCTCACATAGGGATAAAAAATAATATAATTCTGGAATAACTAATTCCGGAATTAGTTATACCAAAATTTTATTCCAACCAAACACGGATAAACTCATCTCATAAATTAATTCCGGTATTAGTTATCCCTTATCCCTCATACCGAACGAGCCCTATAGGAATTGTTGACATCATTAGCTGCCATATCTAATTTTTCTATTGCTAACAAAGGAATCAAAATTTGTTAGTAACATATGAAAGGATCAAAGCAATTACACAAATGTCTATGTCCCACGGTGGGCGCCAAACTGTTAACCGTACAACAGTACAATTGAATATGTAACGTTATTTATAGACACGTGAATTAATTTGATCAAAAAATATGCTATAAACAAGAAAAAAAAAATACTATGAAATAAATTTAAAGAAAATACAAGCCTGGTTAAGAGCTTAGCCTCTCCAGTAACATAAGCGAGAGCAATATTCAAGAACAAAGACAAAAAATAGTACTATAAGATGAAAACTGACTTAAGCTTTTGTACAGAGAATGTTTCATGTCCAACGATGGACGCTTATTCTCCTATTTATAGCTATGTATAGGTAGATAAGATCCCCGAATCAAGCCCCTCTCGAATGAGAATAAAACCGTCATTGATGGTTGCATAACGGTTGGCTATAAATGCATATATTCTCTGTAACTGTTGCTCATTGAATGGTATCCGATGACAATTTTTTGAATCTTTGCTATCAGCTACTCCTCCTTCTGGATTCATCCAGTACCGGTCACATGTTTTCATTCGGTGCTAGCTATTTTCTGGCTCACCTCCTATTCGTCTTCAGTTTCACGTGCCACTTTGTCATTCGTCCAACTATCGCTAACTAATTTTACCCCATATATAGGTCCTCCTCTTCGTGCATAGTGTCACGCATTTTCCTGCCTCTGGTCTCTGGAAACCATACGTAAACAAGCCAAATGTGGCGCCACACACTCCAAATATTTCATAAGAAATAAGTGATTGTTACGTCCAAGTGCTACAAGAAGCGGACTCAAGGCACCACCAACTACTAGTGACTGTCTCACCATTGACACAGCGCAGTTCCTCACGTGCGTGGGGAACAGTTCCAATGTGTAAATCAGGAGAAAATTGAAATACGTACAAGCATTGAAAAACGCCACCATTTCAAGCCCCATTTGAAACCACTTCAAGGGATCAGTCCCTTGCATCACTATGCAACCCACACTACATATGCCACTTAGTACGACAAGTCTAAGAGCGATAATTTTCTGCTCAATTTTTCCCACAAGAAAATCTTTTATCAAGGACACTGGCAGCTCCGACAATGCATTTAGCGTTATGCTTAAGTAGATGTTAAATCCCAAATTCCAACACCTAACAGCATGCCATACTACACCATCCCAACCCCAAAACCAATCAACACTACCGTCAATAATCTGTGCCAAGCCCACCATTTTTCTATCAACAATTTAATTGCTGAGTATAGATCCAAGTCTTATGACAACATATTGGACGTGTTACTTTCCAAATCCGTAAATAAAGTTTTAAAAAAGTTTAAATTCAATTAACTCGAGTGGCTGGATTTGCAATGCTTCTAAGCGTCTTAACAGATTCTTCTTTGTGTCCTCGCAAATAAAGCCACCTTGGAGATTCGTGAACAAAGAAATGTAAAAAAAATCGTATAGAGGACCACAGGCACACATGTCCAAATATAAATAACTCTATGGATTGCCTCTAATAAGATAAGAAATCCCCGATAAAGGCATAAACCCAAGAGTGAAACAGAGAAAACTAATAATCCCAACTTGGCCTCGATCGCCATTTTTTTCCCACTAGCTCCATAGACCAAACAAGAGCGCTAGTCCCTATAGTTGCTCTGCCGAATCTAGAGACGAATCTAAGGGCAGAGTATATAAAGGAGACACCCTATGAAGAAATAGAAAGTGTGGTAAATCAGCTCCTAATTGACATAATAAGACATATCAATACTAGCATATTTTTTCGGCCAAAAAAGGAATCGGTTAAAGCGCATAAAACGAATCCACCAACGAAACACCCTATGAAGAAAGAGGAAGCAGGGAGGCCGGTGATGACTAAGCTGCTTAGGGGTGGCAAGTGGCCCTGACCGGGCCCTAAACGATCCTAACGGGCCGATCTCGTGGACCGTGGTCCCAGGCCGGTCCCGAGCCTTAAATCAATGGGCTAAACGGTCCCGGACTAAACGTGTTTTTTGTAGGAACCGGCCTGAGACTGGGCCCACGAACTCATGATCCCGAGCTAAACGGGCCAGGCCCGCGGTCCCAACGGGCTAAATGGGCCTAACGGCTAAGCAGTAATTTTATTTTAAAAATTAAATAGAGAGACAAAAAGATGTTAAAAAAATATCTAAGGCAATGCCTTGTAACTTTATTACTGAATTGTGACCTAATTTGTTAATTCAAATTTAAAGACATAAAAACTGCAAAAAGATATTCAAAGCAATGCCTTGTAATTTTATTATAGCAATAAGAAATAAGACAATATCTTTCTTAGTCTTCCTCCCTCCTAAGGAATTAGCACAACAAGGTAAAAATAGCACAATTGAGAAGAAAAAGAAACTAATCAAAATGTGCCAAAATACAAGTTACATAATACATGCTAATTTTTGTTCATACAAGTTACACGCTATCTGTTACAAACTTCATAAATCCTTCAAGGTTTGAAGGAAGTTCCATTGGTGGTGGCGGAAAAGTAGCTTGGTCATCGTCGCTTCCATTATCGGGCGAAGCAGCATCCTCAGCAAGTTCAGCTAGTATTTCTTCATAAACTTCGTCTACCTCTGGTTGTGATTCATCAAGTCCAAAATTTTTTCTTTCTGAACGGATGCAAACTCTAAAAAGTACTATTTTTCCATGCTCTCCCTCGTAAATGCTCTACAATCACCGATTTGAAGTCTTGCTTGACTGAAAGCGCTCTTCGATGCCATAGTTGAAGCTTGGATAGTTAAAATGTCTCCAGCTATCCTTCAAAGAACCGCAAAATATTTTTCTTTGTCCTTCCTCCATTACAAAAGATTAAAGGTGCCGTCGGGATTCACTTCCTCAAGTTGCTGCGGCAAATAAACTTCAAGCTCATTAGTTGTGAAAAATCATTACTACTAGAATCAAAAGAACCCCTAACCCCCCCCCCCCAAACACTAAGTCCTCTTACTCCCGTAGTTCTTTTAGAAGATTGAGAATCAGTAGAAGAAGAAGAAGAAGAAGAAGAAGAAGAAGAAGAAGAAGAAGTTGGAATATTTGGTCTAGCGTGATTTAATGAAACTTGATAAGCATTATAAATAGTTTCAGCATTTGTTCTTATTGAGGCAATTGCTTCCGGAAGTTTAGGCAACTCATCATCTTCAAGTTTTGGGCGCAGGTTTACTTGACGAATTGTCATAAAGACTAAACCATTATAAACAGTTTCATACCAAAATTGAAGACCTCCTAATTTTATACAAGGATTTAACAAAGCAGCAACACCATAAATATGGGAAATAGGGAAAAATCTTTAAACTTTTTTCTCATAGAATCAATAGCAAGTTGATAAATTTTCTCACCTTGTAAAAAATGAGCAAATAAATTTCAAGTTCTGCAATATAAACTAAATAGTTAGAAATAGTAGGACTAGGTACACTTTTCCACTCGGCCAGAGCTTTCAGATGTTGATATCTGACGTTATTTTTAGGGTGTTTTTTATATGTCTAGCCAAAGACCCCGTCCTCGATTGCGATCCAGTATATTTAAAAGTTAACTCCATATCACAAATTTTACACTTAGTCTTATTTTAGAACTAGTTGAATAAAAAATGGCCAAACAGAAAATGTTTCCTGCCGTTTGGTAGGTTCTCTAGAAAAAGTAGGGGTAGTAACGGGAGTATCAGATGTGTCATCATTTGGATTAGCAGGGTTATGACTAGTTGGGTCAACATCCGGAGCAAGACTAGTGGGTGTATCATCGTCCGGTTGAGTTTCATCCAATTTCCTCACCATCAATTTCATCAATAGTATTATAATTATTAGAATAGATATCATTCATTAATTCATGGTCTAAATGTTCACCGGGTGCAATATTATGGCAAAATTTAGTGTCTCTAAATTGTAATAAACTATTATCGATATCAAGAATAGCAGGTGTAGGACGGGTATGGGGCTTGGTTCGGGGAGCGGGTAGTGGAGGAGGAACAGCAGTATCACTAGATTCGCCAGTCTTAGATTTTTTCTTATTATTATTTTTACCAAAAATATTTCTTAAAGACGACATCTTTATTAATCAAGTAATAGAAAATAATAAAACAAACAAAACTATAATATTAAGACTTAAGAGTCGGAACGAGTTTACCGAATTAACGAATAACTTGTTGAAAATTGATTATCGTTGAAGACTTGAAGACTTCAATTCACCAATTTCATAATTCTTTTACAAATTGAAACAACCTCAATATTTTTTGACTATTTTTTGGAATAAAGTAAGTAATAGTAGCAAACTCATAATTTTTTTCACTATTTTGTTTTGATAGAGTAAACAATTGTAGCAAGTATAAACGAAAATTAGAGAGATTTTAATACATTGATATTGATTTTGTAAAAAAATGAAAGAATGAGGGAATATTTATTGTAGAAAATAGGGAGAAAGTGTAATAATAAAATGTTTGAAGTCAAAACTAAATTGGGGGGGGGGGGGGGGGGGGGG
>MCJB01001780.1:359732-455136 GCA_002018475.1 Nicotiana obtusifolia
GGGGAGGGGGGGTTAAATGGCTATTTTTTAAACACCCAACAGCTCTTTTTTTCAAAAGCCAACGACTCTTTTTATTTTTATAAAAAAATATCCGTTGGGTCGTTTGGCTCGCCAAAGAACCGGTCCGGTGCCGATTTCTTGGCAAGCCAAACGGGCCCGGTTCCTAGCTAAGAGCCGGTCCACGAGACCGGCACGAGTTAACCTCTAGCGGGCCTAACGGTCCCAGCCCATTTAATCCACTTCGCTCGCGGGCCCGGGCCTGTACGGGACCCGGACCGCCCACTTTCCACCCTTAAAGCTGCTACATTTCAGTGACCAGTCGGACAAAATAGAAAAGTGAGTGGGCAGATCCCACTGCCATATGTCCTTTGGTAGCTGGCGGATATTTCTATTATTTTGACGTGACGATAAAGAAGAAGTGCAATGCCAACTGGGCTGAGCATTAGTGAAATCACTGATGAATGATTGTTGAGCATCGAAGACACAAGGATAGCTTTGTAGAAATTGCGACCATCCGAAATCTCCGATGCATAGTTCAATCATCTCATCAAGTGAAATTGTTACTTTTTGCTTCAAATTAAATCAGACAAGTGATATTCCTTCTGGTCAGTGGTCATGGTTGCCACTCAAGAGTAATTTAATTTGTTTGTTATACCTTTATAAAGAGTAAGTAAGCACACTAATCAATGTTTTAAACGAAAACACGCCAATATTTAAACAAGTTAAGCATTCTGATGAATATATATAAAATGCCCCTTCGTGTATGTTTGTTTATTGATTTGTTTTTATATGGAAAGAAAAATCTTTGTTTAATCATTCAGCTTCAGATTTAATAATAAAGAAATACAATTGTATACCGCTAGCTGTTAAACTCCTGCTATACTAATTTAAAACCACAATGCATTATCGATTATGAGCGTAAAAAGGATAAGAACAATAGTTTATACTCCTCTTTGATTGAAGTTATTATTTATAGCTACACCTAGGGAACAAGTTAATAGGATCAAGTCCCTCTTAAATGATAATTATGAGAGCCATTGATGAATGTCCAACGACAGGCTATGAGCGAGAAAATCCTCTGTAATGGTGAAGGAGGACATCTAAAAAAAGCTTACTTACTGTTGGATATGCGCGATCTGGGAACCTAATTGATGGGGTCAAAAGAGCCAAGCATGAGAAGGTCCTTCCGGGACCAAGTAGAATAAGAGATGATGCTCTTTACTGCTTTCTAGCTTAGATTTCGATGTAATAAGGCTAAATGCCAATAGTAACTTTATTATGTGTCCATTTAATAAAAGTTTGATTTCACTCATTTTCGCATTAATGAAATGAAGCAAATGTTGGCATCAATTTTCTCCAAGTCTATGTGTCGCTTAGGCCTACCTCAGGTACAATGAGGTCCCCAAAATTAGGACATGAATTATTGCGTGACTTTTTTGAATCATGTTTAAATATTACAAACACTCTTACTAACTTGGTTACTTTTGTTTTTTCTTTTCTTTTTTGATTATTCCCATTCCCAAAGGTTGGTTCGTGCATACTGGCATCATCAGCATACCAAAATAGATCCAAAGGTCCTCTACCTCCTCCTCCACCAAGCGACCCCAAAGGCAAAGGAAAAGGAAAAATGGATGATTTAAGTGGTATAAGGAAAGACAATGCTACTATGGTGGAAGACGTTGAAACTTCAGATGGCCGAAGTACTCCGGGACAAATGGCCGAAGTACTCCGGGACAAAATGAGTTGGTCTTACGTTTGGAGCAGAAAATCCTGGAACTACAGAGCGAGCTTGAGCAGGTCCGAAATTTGGCAAACCTCTCCCTTACTCTCAATGATCCAGACATCAACCAGCAAAAGCCAACTACCTAGAACCAAACACCATCATGAAACATACAAAAACCATAACCCACCACCAAATCCTCCCGCACCACACCAGTATCCCGCACCTCCCCAGAACCCTCACCTGCCACCACTACCAACCTCTCAACAATACCACCATCATCCAACTCAATGCCCGCAAACCACTACTTATCATAGTCCCTAAAGTGCATCACAACCTACTCTAGATCCCCAATCCATCAAAGCAATCCGATATATATGGAAACCTTACCCCACACCCCGCAGCAAACCCTATACATACACGAATCGACTGAGAAGGACCTGCTCATTAAAAAAATGACGGAGGAACTCAAAAAGCTCACTGGTAGAGCTTAGAGTGTTGAAGGTGGTAAAGGAGTTGAAGGTCTAAACTATGAGAACCTATGTATTCAGCCGGATGTGGAACTGCCGGAGGGTTACAAACCTCCCAAGTTCAAAATGTTCGATAGTATTGGTGATCCGAAGGTGCATTTAAGAACATACTGCGACAAGCTTGTAGGAGTGAGCAAGAATGAATAAATCCACATGAAACTGTTCATGCGAAGCCTTACAGGAGACACCTTGTCTTGGTATATCAATCAAAACCCAAAGAAGTGTGTTAGTGGGTGAGTATGGCATTAGATTACATGGATAGATTCCGGTTCAACAAGAAAAATGTGCCAGACGTTTTCTACATTCAAAACCTCAAGAAGAAGCCGACATAAACCTTCCACGAGCACGCTACTCGCTGTAGATCACAGGCCGCAAAGGTAAGGCCAGTATTTGAAGAAGAACAAATGAACAAGTTCCTTGTTAAAGCTCAAGATCCACAGTATTACGAAAGGTTGATGGTCATTGAAAATCACAAGTTGATCTGACATCATCAAGCTAAGAGAAAGAATAGAAGAAGGAATTAAGAATGGGATGGTGACCAATTTCGAGGCACTGCAGGCCACGAATAAAGCTTTGCAATCAGGAGGCATTTCGAAGAAGAAAGAAGTGGGTGCCGTGATGGTAGCCCAAGGTCGTAAGTCTCCCCTCACATACCAAACACCTCCACCCATATATCAACCCTCATCCCTAAGATACCAGCAACCTAATGCCACCTACCATACCTATAACACTCAACCTTTATATTACCATTCACCTCCACCTGACCGCCAAACCTACCCGAAGCCACGTCCAAATTTTGACCGCAGACCTCCTAGACAATACACCCCAATTGCTGAACCCACAGACCAACTGTATGAGAGACTGAAGGCCGCTGATTATGTTAATAATATCCCTGCTGTTGTTGTGGAAAATCCCTCCTAATGGATCAATCTCAACAAAACATGTTCTTATCATTCAAGCATGAAGGGTCATACCATTAAGGAGTGTCGCACGTTGAAAGACAAGATTTAGACGCTGATCGACACTAAGGTCATACGGGCAAAAAAGGTTGCACCAAATGTTCGTAACAACCCTCTCTTGGATCATAGAGGTGAGGGAGTGAATGTGATAGAAACTGACGAAGAATAGGATCAAGAGGGGTCCATTAGACTCATTCGAGAGGGAGACGCTCCTAAAACATCTCCAGTCACCCTCACGCCAGTTGGGGTACAAACCCAGGTGCCATTTGAAGTTGAGGTAACTACGCCCTTCATTGTAATGGTAGCTCCCACACCATCTTACAAGTCTGATGCCATCCCGTGGAATTTCGTTGCGAAAGCAAGAAGAAAGGGAAAAGTAAAAATGGAGGAAATAGGTGCTGCGCAAGATATGACTAGAACTAGCAGAGTTTATACACCTGAGAATTTGGGAGGAACAAGCAAGAAAGCCGCACCTAAGCCGCCTGTTGTCGAGACTGGCATTGACGATCTTTGGATGAAGATACAAGCAAGGGAGTACTCTGTTGTTGACCGCTTGAACAAAACTCCTGCTCAGATATCCATCTTATCACAGCTGCAAAACTTAGACGCTCACAGGAATGCTTTGATGAAGGTGTTAAGTGAAGCTTATGTACCCATAGAATGCTTTGAGAGATGGCTAACATGGTCGGACAGGTATTGGAAAGCCACAAAATCACTTTCCATAAAGATGAATTACCATCAGAAGGACTGAGTCACAACAGGGCGTCGCACATCGCAACAACCCGTACCACCTCTGCACCTGACATTCCATCAGGCTGACATGATGTGGGGATCTGAGGAAGATGAGGTTTTGGTTGGTATGAGGAAGCTGTTTCTAGATGAAGAAGACATGGACCGCAGTGCAATTGTTGAGGAGGAGGAGGAGGAGGAGGAGGAGGATGACCTTACCATTCAGACCATGGAAGAAGGAGCTGTTCTCAAGAACTGGATCGCTGCACCATCCCGAGCCCGTCGAGTTCCTAGGTAGCCTGGCAAATTAGCAATTATTTTCAAATAGTTTTGAGCATTTAAGACATTTTTCAATATTTTGTTTTGAAATAATTACTCGAGCCATCGAGTCGTACTTGTTGACGTTTTTAAAAGTTTTATTAATGCATTACTGATTTTTATATTTATTATTATCTTTGTGCATTTCTTTTCAGCATAATTATTACATTTCCTAATGAAGCTACGACTGTGACATGTAATGAGACAACGCAACATAAGGACAATGATTTAGAGGATCTGGAAAATGATATAATACCTGAGGAAATTATCAAAGAGGTTGAGGATTTTGAAAACAAACCAAAGTTTAATTTGGAGGAAACTGGGGCCATTAACTTAGGGGATTCCGAAACGGTCAAGGAAATGCATATAAGCACTCGTCTATCACTGTCGGAGAAAGAAGAGTTTATTAGATTCCTAAAGTAGTAGGAAGTCATCTCGCATGGTCCATAGTAGCTCACAAGCTACCCACCAATCCCATGTGTCCACCAGTGAAGTAGAAGCTCAGAAAGTTCAAGCCAAATATGAGTTTGAAGATAAAAGAGGAGGTCACCAAGCAAATCAAAGGCAAGGTTCTCCGAGTGGTCGAATAGCCGACCTGGTTAACCAACATTGTGCCAATTCTGAAGAAAGATTGGAAAGTTAGAGTATGTGTTGATTACCAAGATTTGAACAGAGCAAGTCCTAAGGATGATTTCCCACTGTCCAACATACACATACTAATTGACTATTGCGCCAAGCATGAACTCCAATCCTTTATGGATTGCTTCGCATGATACCATCAAATTTGGATTGATGAAGAGGACACCGGAAATACCAGCTTTATCACACCATGGGGAATATATTGTTACAAAATGATGCCGTTTGGTATGAAGAATGCTGGAGCCACCTACATGAGGGCCATGATGACTATTTTCCACGACATGATACATAAAGAAATAGTGGTGCACGTGGATGATGTTATCGTCAAATCTAAAAGGAGTACGGATCACATAGCAGACCTAAAGAAATTTTTTGATAGGCTTCAAAAATACAATTTGAAATTGAATACTGCAAAATGTGCCTTGGGGTCCCTGCTAGAAAGTTATTAGGTTTCATCGTCAGTCACCAGTGTATTGAGTTAGACCCATCAAAGATCAAAGCTATCCAGGACTTGCCGCCTTCAAAGAATAAGAAAGATGTGATAAGTTTTCTAGGGCGCCTCAATTATCAGTCGTTTTATAGCACAATCAACGGTGATATGTGAGCCAATCTTCCGAATGCTGAGGAAAGATGCCGTAACAAGCTGGACTGAAGAATGCCAGAAAGCCTTTGAAAAAATCAAGGAGTATTTATCTAAACCGCCCCTGCTGGTACCACCATCTGCTTTATTTGTCCGTGATAGATGGGGCTTTTGGTTGTGTTCCGGGACAATATGATGAAACTGGAAGAAAGGAGCAGACGATATATTATTTGAGCAAGAAGTTCACGCCATATGAGGCCTGGTACTCTTTGTTCGAACACACCTGCTGTGCCTTGACATGGATAGCTCAGAAGTTGAGAAATTATTTCTGTGCATACACTACATAGCTCATATCAAGGATGGATCCACTAAAATACATCTTTCAGAAACCCATGCCTACCGGTAAGTTAGCGAAGTGGCAAATATTGCTGAGTGAGTTCGACATCGTCTATGTAACTCAGAAGGCAGTCAAAGGGCAAGCATTGGCGGATCACTTAGTAGAAAATCCCATAGACGGAGAACATGAACGATTGAAAACGTATTTTCCCGACGAAGAATTATCATTTGTAGGAGAAGATATTGCCGAGGCATACGATAGTTGGAGGATGTTCTTCGATGGAGCAGCAAACTTTAAAGGACTAGGTATTAGAGCTGTCTTAGTATCAGAAACCAGTCAACATTATCCAGCATCTGTAAAACTCAAGTTTCCATGCACTAACAATATGGCAGAATATGAGGCCTGCATCATGGGACTCAAATTGGCTATTGACACGAACATTCAGGAGCTGCTGGTAATCGGAGATTCAGATCTTTTAGTGCACCAGGTTCTAGGGGAATGGGCTGTGAAGAACACTAAAATATTGCCATATTTGCACTGTGTACAAGAGCTGATCAAGAAGTTCACAAAGATAGAGTTCAAACATGTTCCAAGGATTCAGAATGAGTTCACAAATGCAGTAGCCACTTTGTCTTCCATGATACAACACCCAGACAAGAATTTCATCGATCCTATCCCAATAGGAATTCATAAGCAGCCAGTTTATTGTGCTCATGTTGAAGAAGAGATTGACGGAAATATGTGGTTCCATGATATCAAGGAGTATTTGGAAAAGGGAGAATACCTAGAGAGTGCTAACATACTCAAAAGTGTATGCTTCGCAGATTAGCCAACCATTTCTTTCAAAGTGGAGGAATTCTATATAGAAGGACTCCTAACCTAGGATTACTGCAGTGTGTCGATGCCAAGGAGGCGTCTAGATTGCTCGAGGAAATACATGTCGGAACTTGCGGACCTCACATGAATGGTTTCGTTCTGTCCAAGAAAATATTAAGAGCAGGATATTTCTAGATGACTATGGAAACAGACTGCATCAAGTATGTTCAAAAGTGTCACCAATGCTAGATATATGTTGACATGATACGAGTACCACCCAACGAACTTAATGCAACAAGTTCGCCCTGGCCTTTCTTCGCTTGGGGTATGGATGTCATCGAACCAATCGAACTTGCTGCTTTAATCGGACAAAGGTTCATTTTGGTGGCCATAGATTACTTCACAAAAGGGGTTGAAGCCACATCTTACAAGCTGTAACTAAGAAAGTTGTAGCAGATTTTGTTTAGGACCGCATCGTTTGTCAATTTGGGGTACCAGAGTCAATCATTACTGACAATCCGCCAATCTCAACAATGATTTGATGAAAGCCATGTGTGAAACATTCAAGATCAAACATCAAACCTCTACAACATACATGCCGCAAATGAACGGAGCAATAGAAGCCGCCAACAAGAACATAAAGAAGATATTGAGGAAAATGTTAGACAATTACAAACAATGGCACTAGAAGCTACCATTTGCTTTACTCGGGGTATCGTACTACAGTTCGTACATCAACTGGGGCAACTCCTTATCTACCGGTTTATGGTACTGAAGTCGTTATTCCCGCCGAAGTAGAAATCCCTTCTTTAAGAATCATACAAGAAACTGAGCTCAGCGATGCAGAATGGGTACGAAGCCGGTATTAAAACTAGCTCTCATTGATGGAAAAAGAATGAACGTTGTATGTCACGGTTAACTCTACTAGAATAGAATGACAAGAGATTTCAACGAAAAGGTCAGGTCGAGGCAATTCACGCCGGGGTAGTTGGTGCTATAGCGAATCTTCCCACATCAGGATGAAGAAAAAGGGAAATTCTCACCCAACTGTCAAGGCTCTTACATGGTTCACCGGATATTGACAGGAGGAGCACTTTTACTTGCAGAGATGGATAGAGAGATTTGGCCAAAACCTATCAATTCGAACGCAGTCAAGAGATACTATGTTTAAGATTATGTTTGCACTTTCTATTTGATGTAACTGAATTACGCTTGGCCTTATTCCTTTTAAGAGGGGATACATAGGCAGCCTTGTGGGTTCGATCACATCATAATAAAATCTTCATTTTCCCTATAGTCAAAAATTGGGGCAAGGTCTCGAGTTTGTCCGATCTCATCACGTTTGGAATTGCCAAGGAATGTGTTGTCATAAGTATGCATTTAAACTGGGGTAGAACTTTGAGGAGGATCCTTAAAATTCAGAAGCAAGGAGCTTACAATGTCTCAAAATGCGTCACAGTCACCAGTTCATCAAAATTATTTGATCTTGTATATTATTGCATATTTCAAACAACTACATTTTCATAAATAATTATCAGATACATGTTTTTCAAAAAATTTTGTTTCTATAGCAGCCAGACGTTACCCGGGGTGACTCAAACAAGGTCTCCATTCAAAAGCAAAAGCGAAGCAAGGAATCGAGAGCCTGAACCAACCTTCCCCTCGAAGAACTCACAACTTTTTCTTTGGATGCAGGCACAATGAGCATAACAAGAACACGTGCAAATACACACACACCGCAAGATCGCTATCTTTACACCAACAAGAATCGCCAAACTCAAATACACCAAGCTAAGAAATGCTTTATCCTCTCGCATTTAATCATTGCTTTTTTCTTGCATAGGGCTAGGCACTGCCCTCATCACTGCATAAGGCTAAGCACTGCCTTTCTTTGCATGAGACTAAGCACTGTCTCCATTCTTTGCATGAGACTAAGCACTGTCTCCATTCTTTGCATGAGGCTAAACACTATCTCCACATTGCATAAGGCTTAGCACTGCCTTTCTTTGCATAAGACTAAGCACTGTCTCCATTCTTTTGCATAAGACTAAGTACTGTCTCCATTCTTTGCATGAGACTAAGCACTGTCTTCACATTGCATAAGGCTAAGCACTGCCTTTCTTCGCATGAGACTAAGAACTGTCTATGAGCACGTAATTTTTTCCATACGAAAATACTCTTACAAAATTCACAAAAAATAAATTTTCAAATTGTTTTTAATTGTTATAAAATTTCTAGGAATTTCTTGTTAATTGTTTGTTTGCATTTAGTTGCATTTTTGTCCATATTTAATATCTTAAAATCATAGAAAACACCATAAAAAAATTTCAAATCTTCATTCCATGTCATTTTAGACTTTAATTGCATTTTTAGGAATTAATTACTTATTAATTGTAGAATTAATACATGAAAATCACAACAAAAATAATTTAGTAACTTTACATGCATTTTTTGTTAATTTATTTAATCAATTGTTAGAAAATAGGTAAGTAGGTTTAAATTTTGCAAATTAGATTTGAGTTAGGATTTAATTTAGGATTTTAATTAATTTGGGTTAGAGTTCAAAAGCAAAATAAGAAGGAAGTGGGCTATTGGGTCTTTAATGTCGTTTGGTCCATTTAATTTGAGGCCTAAAATCCAATTCTGCCCGCCCCAGTTCACTTCACCCTGTCCACACCCCTATAACCGAATGACAGTGTTTTAGTAACGCCCCATCTCAATCGTTGATCTTCCATCATTCGACTGCTAGGAACTGAACCCCCAAACCCCTTATAACTGTCCTAAAGACCCCCCGAACCCTGAGAACCCCTCCCATTTCTCTCATATCTCTCACACTTCAACCCTAGCCGCCCTAAATCCCCAAAATTCCTCACCGACGTATAGTCTCCAAATGACCCCAAATCGTCATCACACAACCTTCTTCTCCTCCTCATTCCTAATCCCCAAACCACTTCCTTCAAAAATCCTTACAACTTCGCGGATTTTAGATCTAACAAGTTAAGAAAACCTAACTTTGCCCTTTTTATTTTATATTCTTCTTCTAAATTCAAGCCATCTTACGTTATAACCCACATCAATGGACTGATTGTGTCAAGAGTTACTAAAAGATGTTGGTTTCATATCGTTTGACGACCATCGGATTTGGCCATTCAACCTCCTGGCCGACCATAGTCATTATCACTCCGTGTAGCATTGGTTCTGCCTTTCAAGCATGAATCAGTGCTCACGCAACGATATCGACCATTTGTCGGATTTCTTAAGCTTGACCGTGTTCGTTAGTAAGTAATTTCCCTTTTTTTATCCTTCATGTTCTTCATTTTAGCCGCCTAATTTATAGTTTTTGATTAGTGTTCTGTGTTTTCTGATTGCATTTAGCGGTTTAAGAGCAGTAGCTTGTTAGATTAACTAACATTTCGATTAAGTTAGTCTTAATTATGTTATGTTAAAGCTTGTTAAGTGTTGGTTAATTGGTAGTGGATTATCAATGAGATGCCGTATTAATTAAGTCTTGTCACTAATGCCATTTAGTCCTAAATGCTTAGATTAGAATTAAATTATTTATTAGTTTTGATCAGGGTGTTTAGGGATTTAAAAATTAGCAGAATTTCTTGTTAATAGCTTGAATGTTCTAGAATAGAGTTAAGGGATAAAAATATAATAAGATAAAGAGTTTAGGTTAAATATGAGGTCAAAAAGGTTAATTTCAGAAGTTTGAGGGGGCTAAAGGGCATTGAAAAATAGGAAATCTTGTTTAGTTGTTTAGGAAGCTTCTGGAGAAGAGTTAAAGTGCAATAAAAATCAGAGAATTAGGTTAGAAATTTGGGTAAAAGGGTCAATTTTAGAAGTAGGAAAGGTGCTGAAAAATAGAGAAAAGGACAGCTGTTAGACAAGAGGACAACTGTAATCTATTAAGAAAAGATGCCCCTTTTCCTTATTTTTAGGGACTGCACTCCTCAGATTATTCTCTCATCATTCTCTATATAAGAACTCACGTTCCTTCACTCACACACACACTAATTCCTGCATATTTCGGAGATATTCCATCTTTATTCATCTTCCTTCTCATAATTCTTGTTCTGGAATTTCCAGCTTTTAAATCTCAAAAACCAAAAAAACAAAAAAAAAGATCTTCTCAGCTTGCTTGGTTGATTGTTGTCTTGGTTTCATTTTTTTGGGTTATGGAGTTCAGTTTAGCTTCAATTTCTGCTATTTGCTGCTGCATTGCAAGTCGTGTTGAATATGATTTCTAGTTGCACTTTTCCAAAATTAGAGTTTTATGTTTCTTGTTGGTTTTGCTGCTGTCCAGGTACTTCCTTTGAACTTTGGATTTCTAATTGGATAGGAAACATGTCTATGATGGAAGATACATGTTGGATTGTGAAGTTAATGGAGTTATTCTTGTTCGGTTCTAAATTTCTGTTGTTTTATTAATACTTTTAGCATTTTATGTCACTAGTTTTCTTATTTTGTTTTAAAGTTCATATAGTAGAAACATGATTTAAATACCAATGTTTAAGAATGATGAATATGCTATTGTCTCTTTCTATATTATTTATTTTTAATTTTAATTTTGGAATATTCGATAATTTCCTTATTTTTGCACTCTGCACGTCTATGTGCATATTTGTTGGTCTAATGTCATTATCCCCCCTAGCCTCGTAAGTTTGCTTAAGTTTTAAAAATATTCGAATAGATTTCTTGTGTTAGCTCGAAGGTGGCTGCTTTATCGAGTGCCTATTTCTGTAGTGTTCTTCTTGCAAAATCAGTAGTTTTCAATTTAGCTCAAGGTTTGGCTTAAATGGAAAAGGCACCAGAATGTTGACTAAAATGAGTTCACTTTTGAGGATTTCTACAAAATGGTACTTTAGCTTATACTTATCAATTAAAAGGACTTTATCACGAACAATGAAAGAGATTAGTTCTTTCGTTAAAATTTTAGAACAGAACCAAGGCCTTCAAATGATGAATAATCCGTTAAAGTCGCGATTATTTAGTTATTAATCTCGTTGGCAAGTTATAAAGTTAGAAGTCCATGAAAAATTTCTATGACTCTTAGGCCATTTTTTATCTCAAACTTTAGGAGTAAATAATCTCATGAATATTGTAGTTTGCTTTAGGCGTGTTTAAATAAATCATCATGACTATGGGTATGGTTCCTGTGGCTTAGTCATGATACGTAAATCCCAACTCAAGTGCGCATTTCATGCGACTTGACTACAACTTCAAATAATAATAATAATAAACATGTTGTGAATCGCGGATGCATTTCACAAGGAAAATGTGTACCCGAATGACAAGTGTACGACGCTTGTTCAAGAAATAACTCCATAAATACTAAAAAGCAGTTTAAATACATAATTAAAAACGGTCAAAGGTAAAATGCTCAAGAGGTTTAAAATAGGTAATAAATTAGATAATTAGGCCAAGTATTAATTGTTAAGCGACCGTGCTAAAACTACGAAACTCGGGAGTGCCTCACACCTTCTCCCGGGTTAACATAATTCCTTACCTTGTCTTCTGTGTTCGCAGACCATAAATAGAGTCAATTTTCTCGATTTTGGATTTTAATATAAAACGGTGACTTGGGACACCATAATAATTATACCAAGTGGCGATTCTGTTTAAATAAATAATCCCATTTCGAACAATGTTACTTTAATTGGAAAAACTCCCTAATCCCTCGGGAAAAAGAAGGTGTGACATTGTCTCCATTCTTTGCATGAGACTAAGCACTGTCTCCAGATTGCATAAAGCTAAGCACTGCCTTTCTTTGCATGAGACTAAACACTATCTCCATTCCTTGCATGAGGCTAAGCACCGCCTCCATTATTGCATGAGGCTAAGCATTATCTTCCCTTGCATGAGACTAAACATTGTGTCCGTTACACTGCATAAGACTAAGCATTTTCTCCCTTCTTCGCATAGGGCCAAGCACTGCCCTCATCTCATACAAGACTAAGCCTTATCTTGTCTCTTCCTTGCACATGACTAAGCATCACCTGGTTTCTTTATCAAACGATCGATACAGCCACATATTTGCACTTCATGGGCTGAAACATCGTCACATTATCCGAAGGCGTCATAGTCCGAAGGCACCATCCTCATAGCCTGAAGACACCATTCCATGGCCTGAGGATCTCTCGAAACTGCACATCATTATTCAAAGTCGTCATAGTCCAGAGGCATCATCCTCGTAGCCCAAAGACACCATTTCATGGCCTGCGAAGCCCTTATCATACGCTTCATGACCCAGGACGTCATGGTCTAAGGACATCATCCTCATCGTCCGAAGACAACCTTTATGGTCCGAAAGGAATTTTCATCATGTTAACATTTTTGCAATAAACTATATATATATATATATATATATATATATTCGTGTGCATCGTGTTTTATGTTTTTGCAGGTAACTTGAAAGGTAACCATTCTACAAACAAGAGCAATTTTCGCTTCGGTTTCCGTTCACAATGTTCACATCCCGGACCATCTCAAACGTAACCGACGACCATTAACTGATTGCCCTTTTTGTCCCATAGCCGATCAAATACTCGCCCTATATATCCATAATGCTCAAAATTGCACCCATATCTCCACCTAAAATTATACGTTACCTGCAACACCACCCTCTTTTAATAACTCCATCGATTTCGTTCGCCGTCGGATCCAGAACTACACAAGGCCTGATTCCCGTAGTACCAAGGATATGTAGGCAACTCAAGAACTAGGGTTAGGCCCTCATTTAAGAAAAAAACATCATTTCTCACTCAATTCGGACAAAATTGGTCATCATTTTCTTTATTCGACAACTCTTTCATCATTCTCGGGTAAATAGGGGCAGCTGTTGATACTCAATTTTGCCCTCATATTTTTCAAATAAGTATTTATACTTTCAAAATGTTATTTTTCATCATTACTTAATTTACAAGGGTTATACAAGTATTTTCTATAATTTTTACAGCTTTAAAATTGATTTTCTTGCATTTAAATTACTTGATTATTTATTATCCCTTTAAATTATTTTATGATGACTTAATCATCCAAATTTATTATTTGTATCCATATACATGCTTCATAATATTTTACTTTTCCTTATATAATTATATTTGTATTTTTAATATATTTTACATAATTTTGCGATAATAGCCCATTCTATACATAATTGTATTTATTATATTATTTACTCTAAAATAGCATTTTTATATTTTTATAATGTGAAACAAGTATTCTAAATTATTTACTACATAACTGATGTTTTTATTATTTATTAATTTCTTTTATAAATTATTTTAAAACAATTTCGTATATTTAATTTATAGCCCCAACATAGGGCTAATTTCGAACCAAATTTGGCCAAAATAATTAGCCCAACACCCCAGCCAAATCCAAATGACCCCTGTAACCAACCTGGTTGCGACCCGTCTAAACAACCCGCCCCGCTCCACTTTCTATCTTGGCCGTTGATCTCAAATGATCAACGGCCCCTAATAAACTAACCCCTTTCCATATATCCCTCCCCATTTAACCCTAAAGACCCATGCCTCACTTCAGACGCCCCTAAACGCTATCCTCTCCTCTCACACTAAACCCTAGCCGCCTCACCCCAAATCCTAGCCTATGCTCACGAGAATATGGAGATCTTCCATATTTCCTTTCCTTTTTCTATACTAACAACGTTTCTTTCCTGTTTTTTTGATATTACGCGTTTGGTATTGAGTTATTTATGGAAGCTCATCAACAAGCGGTGGTTCGACTCCGATTTTGTATTACTGCCATGTTCTTGACTTGATATACTCACTACCAGGCCCTATGGGTCTGATTCAATGATATTTTTACTATTTTTGTTCTTCGTTTTAAACTAGGGTTTGCCGGATTCCTCCTAAATTGATTCTAATCGGTTTTGCATGCTATTCTTTCCTTATTTGTGTTTAATAGACTGTTTTTCCTTGTTTGGGTACTTAATTTTGCTGCTATATAATCCCCTTCCCAATTTCCCCTTTGAAGAGACTTTATCACCTTACGAACTATTCTCTCATACTCCCACTCACTCGATACTATTCTGAATCTATTGTTCTTGGCTGGTTGAAAGCCAAGGCCACTGGAATCTAGTTGCTTAACCTCTCTCGGTGTGAGCACTGCTCGGGGTTCACCTGAGACCCTTGAGAACTCTGACACACTGAGAATTTTAGGGTTTCTGTCATTCTCTCTTTGCTACTGATAAGCAAGTTGCTGCTGGCATTTAGTTTTCTACCTTATTTTCTCTTTAGTTATGCAAATTGGTAAGTACTGAGACTCTCGCAATTTCTATTTTGCTTATGTTCATGCTTTGTATGCTCATGTCATTTAGGCCTTTGTGAATCAATATGCTATTGTTCACCTCTGTTGGTATTCTTGTTTTCCTTTGGAATTAATTTTGTGCCTTTGTGTTTTTCTAGCATCTGAACCTGTATAAACTTTAAGCTTCGATGCATGCCTATTATATGGGTTCAGCTTTAATGATTCGGACTTCTGATTACCTATTGTTTGTTATGACACCCTTCTCATGCCTTGCCTTAGGTTCTTATACTGAAACTCTTAGGAGATCATCTCCTTGCTTGAATGATTTACTTTACGCTGAGTCTTTTATGTTTAATCAACTGTTCTTTACAAACAGACCGTGTCCATGTGATCCCATGTTACAATACTGTCTTATTGTCTAGCTGAACATGTTTTTCTACTATTTGTAATTCTAGTGATTGTACTCCTCAGCTTATTAATCCTGTACCCTTTAGCACTGCCTAAGACCTCTAGGGTAGATTTCAGTGTTTTGCTTCTTCTCTTATGTATAGTCAACTAGCATGAATCCTGGTGTCTTCTTGCTCTGTTAGCCTAGAATTGATGTATGCTTTTAGTCTTTTATCTAACAGGAGCTTTTTGGGTCTTTGTGCCATGATCTATGCTCAGTATGTTAACGCTCATGATTCAATTAAGTGATATGTCTACCAAACTACACCCGCTAGCATGTTGTTATGCTGTCATACTCTCATTAGCTTCTCATGTTAAAGCCTCCATGTTAAGATTGTACTTCACTTGCTATTATCTATAACACTGATAGATTATCATGTTCAAACCCCTGACTATGGCTTTTAGGATAATTTTGGACCATACTTTTTCCTGAAACTTTATTTGAAATAGTCTATTAGCCTACGATGGTTAATCTTGTTGCTCCTAATCTTTGTTCTGGAATGACAGGCATAAAACTTGCCTTATATGTATCTTGTATGCTTTCTAAGCTAGCATGATCTTGTTTATATACCTAGATTAGAGCTGCTGGTAGTTAAATTCTTAAGAGCTGAGTGTTTAAGTTGTTCAATTTATTCTATGAGTCGTTTGTTACTCGTTTGGTCAAACTTGGCATCCATTTGGGTAAATGAATTATCTGTTGGGCCTGGGAGGAGGCCATATGATGTGTTGGACTTGGTCACAGGATTCAGGGGCACTCAAATTCTTTCTTGTGAGCCTGTGGTTTGGGCCTGCTGTCGTGTCCTGGAGTAAGGTTATTGAAGGCCTGGGATATCCCTGGGGTTTTTTGTATTGTGCTTGTGATTGCCTTAACATGCTTGTACTTGTTTTAGTCTATAGTTTGTCATCTCTAAGTATGTATTATTTCATTCTGGGCCTATAATGATTTGTAAATAAACGATGGGGAGATTAGTGAAAAAGGGGTTGGGGTATCCTAGTTCTTACATAAACGGGTAGAAGACATGCCTATAGGACTTATTTCCATTGCTTGTTTCTTTGAATCAATATCCTTTATTTATGTGCACACATGGAAAACTATGCCTGTAGGAATCATGCATACTCATTTGTACATTGCTCAAACACGATTAGTCTAAGTATTTGCCATACTTGCTTCTATGTTATTACTATGCATTTAGACAGCATACCTATAAGATGTATTACATATGCTTTGTTAATCTAAATACCATGCCCATAGAACTCCAACTAATCAATCGATCAATCGCTTTTATTGCTTTTATTATGCCGCCCATCTAGATATCATGACTATAAGATCTTAATCAACTAACCAACTACTTTTGTTGCATTGTCGTATTGTCATACTTAGATGACATGCCTATAGGGATAAATTATCATAAAACCAATTTCAATCACCAACCATTAGAAATCGTTCCTATAGGATACTGTCACCTATCTAAGACGCATATCTGTAAAATCAGCATTAGTAATTCAGAACGATGAGATTGTTTGCACTGCCTATTTACGCAAAATGGTTAGATAGCATGTCTATAGGACTCGCAACATTCAAATTTGCTCATACGTTAGTCTGCAGCACTGCCTATATAGTACTGGGATCCAGAATCACATAGAAATCACGCCTATTGGAATTAACGATTCCAACACGTCTTACTATCGTCTACTGCCTAACCATAAATAAGTCTGCGTGCTTTCCTGTTTATGTGTGGAGGTTACTTGAGCTTTTTATTGCAATTATATGCAGTCCTATATATTTTTTGATTGTCGCCTAGTTTTATCATTTTGAGCACCTGAGTTGAGTCTAGAACTACCAAGTAGTAGGTCCAATGCCTCTTGGACCATAGGCATGGGATGGGCAATGCACGCATAGGGTACGACTTAGAAATGAATTAGAATGCCTTTAAGTAAACAACTTCAACATAGTAATCAGGTAGCAGGAGATGATAGTCTGTGCCCGCTGAATAACATGAGCAACCCCTACCAAAAGGGTATTGCGAAGTATATTTATTTTGCATGGGTTGATCCTTTAGGCTAAACAACTTAGGATCCCCCTTTCCCTTATATGTTTGCTAAAGGATTTAGTCATTACGCAGTTGTAGTCTTTATGATCTTTAAATCTTGTATCAATTATTCATATAGTTTAATGATATTTTTCCTTACACTGGTTTACATCATAATAGGACTTTGAACTTTCATATCTTTCCTTACTTATATGTTCGCCTAGTTTAATCACATAATCCACATAGTTTAATGTTCAACTAGGACCCACAGTTGTGGACCTCGAAAAGTGCCTAAACATTCTCTTTGAGGTAATTTGAGCCCTTACCCGATCTTTGGTGACACAAGCTAGTCAAACAGAGTTACTTGCAAATAGATGCTCTAATGCAACTCAAAATCGTTAGGTAGAGACTCTTCTCTTTTACCCATTTAATAGAGTTATCACACGTCGAGACCCACTTTCGCAAGAAAACGGGGCACGACAGCAGCAACCGCTTATCCTTTTTAGGACTAGAATTGGGCATGATCACAAACCTTTGCGGTCGATTGGTCACTCTTTTCTCTCTACCTATTGCAAGCTATTGTTGTTGCATATGTGCATCACCATTATCCTCTTGATCAATATTTTGCACCTCCTCCACTTCCTTTACTTCTAAACGACTAGTCTAAGCTAGTGGAGATTCAATTTTTAAATCTATAAGGTTACTGACACTATGATCTATTTCTACTATTGCTTTCTCCCTCTAACTTTCTAGTGAGGAAGATTTATTGAATATTGCATCCCTACTGATAATTTACTCTGGAGTCTTCTGATCTGTTTACCACAACCTATAACATTTTACTCCAATTGCATACCCTAGAAATATGCACTTCTTTGCCTCGGCTCAGGTTTGCCTTCCCTTACATGAGCATAAGTAGGACAATCAAATATCCTCAAGTTTGATTAATTAGCAGGCAAGTCGGACATACCTCAAAAACGTTTTGAAGTCAATAGTTGTGGAGGGAGATATGTTTGCCAAATAATATGTGTTATTGATTGCTTCTGCCCAAAAAACCTTGGTAACACATAAGTGTGATATCATGCTTCATGCCCTATCATAAAGCACTCTGTTCATATGTTCTAAAACACTATTCTATTGTGGTGTTCTGACACAAGTGAGGTGTCTTGCTATGCCTTCTATGCTACGGAAATTATTGAACTCTAAATTGTAAAATTTCCAACACATTGTTATTTCAAAGACGCTTAACTTTTCTTTCTGTCTGCCTCTCAACCATCGTCTTCCATTTAACAAATGTCGAAAATGCCTCATCTTTGTTTTCAAAAAATACACCCAGACCATTCGAGTAATCCCCAATCAAATTCTTAAAATAAATGGCACCATTCATAGACATAACTCTGTTTGGACTCCACAAGTCTAAATATATACAATCTAGCTTGTCTCTGATCTTGTGCTCTACTTCTTGCTGAATTTCATCCTTGTCTATTTACCAAATATACAATGTTCACAAAAGTTTAAAGCTTAACTTTTGTACCCATCCAGTAAGTTTCGCTTGCTCAACAAAGAAAATCCCTTGTCACTCATATGACGAAGTCGCAAGTGCCACAATTGAGACTGATTCAAATTTCTATTTTCATAAGTTATAACAGCTTCTCATTCAACTATACTGGCTCGAAGAAAATACAATGTAAAATGCAATTTACCCTTTACGAGTATCATGCCTTTATGAATGTTAAGTATTTCATTCTCAGAGTGAAACTTAATACCTTGATCATCCAAAGTCTAGAAAGAAATCAAATTTCTCTTTACCGAGGAACATGTTGTAAGGCCCCATGAAATTTCACCAAGGAATTTAAGGTTTCGTGGTGTCGAGGTAGGCTTACGTGTTTGAGGGAAGCTCGCCGCGGTACAGATATTTTGGGTTAAAGAATGCATCGAGGTATTGGTGGAAATTATTTTTTGCTAAAGAGCCAATTATGCGGTCAGATTTGCGACCGCAGATCTATTATGCGGGCCGCATAAACGTCGCAGCGTTGAACAAGGAGTTTGTTGAATTTTGAAAGTCGTTTTGCGGTCCATTATGCGATCGCATAGTAGTTTCGCTGTTCGTATTTTCTCATAGGTTTGGTTTGAAGAATTTTGTTAGGTCATTCTGTGGTCCATTCTGCGATTGCATAAGGGGTCCGCGGACTGCAGACCGGTCACGGACCTGTCTAGACCATTCTCAGTTTATGGGCATCACTTTTGCGGTCCATTATGCGGACCGCATACCTGTTCTGCGGTCAGTTCTACGACTGCAGACCTGAGTTCGGAGAGTCCATTGTCCTATTTTTATAACCCGATCCCATTTTGATAAATAGCCTTTGGGGTTTATTTTTGGTCGATTTTCTGATGGTTTTAGAGAGAGGTAAGAGCATTTTAGAGAGAGAAGGATGAAACCTAATATTCTAATCATCCAATCTTGCTCAAGCCTTGAAATCCAACAAGAAACCTCACAAGTTCTTCATCTAAAAGGTAAGGTTCCATACCCTTCGAATTTGGGTAGAAGATGGTTGATTGAGAGTATGATTCTTGGGTGTAAGAGTATTATTTATACATGTATGTACCAATAAGGTTTGTGGGATGATTGCTGAGCTCAATTAAGTAAAGATTGGGTTGGGGAATGACGGAAATCTTGTAGAAGGACCTTGTAGTCAAATTTGCACACCCAGTGTTTGATAGAATGCTCAAATGAGCTAAAACAATAAATATATTCCTAGTTTGTGTTCCATTTTGTTATGTCTCAAAGTAGATTGGGATTTCTAGGATTTTTGAAACGTTATAGTAATTTAAGGAAAGTTCAAAGCGAGGTATGTTGGCTAAACTACTCTCTTATAATTGAATTCCATGATGTTTCCGTAAGTTTCAAGTATGGTTGGCTAAAGTTCCTAATTCTTATGTTCTGGGTTATTCCTTATAAACTTGCCTATTCCGAATGAACCTTATGTCAAGAGATATATGTTCAAAGTATGGGTTGTGTATTAAAATGTTATGGCTTTGAGTCATGTTTCAAATGAAAGCTAGTATGCCAAATTGTGTGAGAAAAGGTTAAGAAATAAGCCTTGATTCAACCGTTTTAAAATGACTTCGAAAATAGAATTGCCTAAAAGCTTACGTACTCAAGTCATGTCCATATGTGGCTGTTTTAGTTAAGCTATGCTTTGTAAGTATTTTCAATGTGTTTTGCGTTCTTACATATTTGTGAGTGAAAATTGTGTATTGCCTTCTTTGGGGAAAAGTATTTCAAGAATAAATGGTGTGCTACTTGTTTATGATTTTAACTTGCACTTCGATTGCCAATTATTTTACTCCATTTCTTGGAAAGAAATTTATTATGTTTAAAGACTTCATTTCTAACGAACTTAAAGTTGTGATTTTCGGAATATTATATATGTTGATATCTATGATGATGATCCATGGAAAAAAAGATATGAAAGTGGGGAATATAAAATACGGTCATCGTGCCTTGAATAAAGAACCTCGTGAATGGCCAAAAGAGCCAAGGAAAATACTAGTGGAGATTTATACAATGTAAAAAATGATGAGGTAAATACATTTGTGCTTTTTTTCCCTTGTGTGTAAACCAAAAATATTTTTGGGAGTATCATTAGTAAACCGAGGAAGGGTGGATCATAAGGCCCATACCCGAAACTACACGTGTATGTGTAGGAGTGGATTGTAATTATTCTCCTTAATTGGGATGAGATTGGAAATAGCTGTGATTTAGAAAAGTCAACCCACACGGCATATGTGGGAAGGTGGTCTAGCTGATCGGGTGGAGATTGGACGCCATGTTGCGCACATGGTGGTACTACTCTTAGTAACACTTTTTTTCTCATCACATGTCGAATCACATTGTTCGTGGGTGATGGCCTAGCCGATTGGGCGTGATCGGACTCCGTGCTACAAACACGGTAGTATATCGGTGCTAATTATCTCCAGACCAAAAATATATATTATTTTCGTATTTTGAAAATTATTATGTTTTAACTGGGCATTTGAATATTATTGATTGTGACTTGTTGTTTCTATGGTTTTTCCTTTCTTATATGGGCATTATATTTTGAAAGAGGACATTTATCTTTACATACTAGTACTATTACATATGTACTAATGTCCCTTTTGCCGGGGGTCCTGCATCTTCAATGGATGCAGGTGGTTCGTCAGCAGGTGGTTTGTCAGCAGGTGGTTTTGACCCTCGTTAGCAACTACTCTCTATTTAGCAGATTTTGGTAAGCCCTACTCTGTTCCGGGCTTCGTGTCATTTAACATTGTACGTTACATTTTGAGGTATAGCCGAGACCTTGTCACCGGCACATCCATACTACTCTTCTGTTGTACTTAGAGGCTCCGTAGACAGGTTGTGGGTGGTATATGATGTTGGGAATTAAACTAGTAAGTGTTGGTATTGGGCGAACATATTTTCATCATATCAGTAAACTTGTTATATTTTGGAAATCATAAATGAATATCCTTTAGTAATGAAAAATATTATGGAACACTTGACTCTTCTCATGTCAATCACATGTACAGGTTCTTATATTGTCAATGGGCAAGGTTGGGTAGAAGTCATCTAACAAACTTACTTAATTGGGGTATCTCGGTTGAGCGCCGGTCGCGCTGCCCGAGGTCGCGGCGTGACACATGCCAACACTCAATATTTTTGATAATTTCGTCGTACATTCTCAATTTGATGCTACCAATCCTCTCTACTGGTAATGGATTATAATTTACTATGTAGAAAATCTCACTCATCTGCTAGTAAGCTGCAAACTAATTCTTTTGTAGACATATGTGAAAAATAGTACCAAAATCAAGAACCCAAGAATTCTATCTATGACTAAAACTCATGGTACAAACTTCTCCTACATAGTCACTATCATCAAAGTTGTTGCCCATGTCAATAATATTTGCAGAATCATCTACTTTATGCTTTCCTCTTTTCTCTTTCAGCTTAAAACAATCTCTCTTGTAGTGATCTTGCTCTCCGCACTCATAGCCATTCTGCTTTCTTGCTCTAGATTTCGATCTAACGGTTAATTTTTCTTATTAAAGTCTTTCTGTTGTGTTCTTCCTCTACTAACAAGACCTTCACCCTCAATTCTGCTTTGGGAAAAGCTTTTTTTCAACTCTTTAAATTTTAATGCATTGCTAAAATCTTCCACTGAATACGGTCTTTCTCATATAGCAACGTATCAGCAAAAGTATTGTAAGACAGTCGTAAAGAACATAATACAATCAAGGCATGATCCTCACACTTAATATTCATATCTACATTCTTCATGCTTATTATAATTGAATTAAACTCATCAAGGTGAGTTTTAACATGTGTACCTTCATTTATATGGAGATTGTACCACCTCTTTTTCAGATAGAGGCGATTTGTCAGCGATTTCTTAAAATACAGATCTTTCAACTTCTTCCATGCTGTGCTGCAGAAGCTTCTTCAGTAATTTCTCGAAGAACTCTATTTGTAACACTCATGAAGGTCGCACTCAAAATCATCTCCTTGTCTTCCTTCTTTGACTCTTTCGTATCTTCAAGAAAATTCTCATCAATTGCCTCCCATAATCTTGTAGCATGAAAGACGATTTCATCCTAATATTCCATAAACTTAAACTAGATCCCTCGTTGAATATCTCTTTTTTATACTTTGTTGAAGATGATGATGTCATCTTAACTTTAGCTTATGTGTAAAAACTGAGCCTTGCTCTTACCAATTATGGCGGAAGATCGTGGATAATTAGCACACAATCACAAACAAAGCAAATAGAGAAAAAAATAACACAAGAATTTAACGAGGTTCCAACTAAGCCTAATCATCAGGGCAGAAGAAGAGAGAGTTTTTCACTATGAATGAGAAGAAAAAGTGCAATACGATCTATAGAATCTCTAATTACAACCCCTATATATGGATCCCAAATAGTCCAAAACCCAAAAAAGATTTTTCTAATCTTACAAGGACAATAAGTTTTTCTTTTTCCACATTTATTAGAACAATGATTTTCTCAAACTTTATAGGGATTATGAATTTTCTAAAAGTACAAGAAAAAAATTCAAGACATAAATAACAAATATTTACTACATTCACTCTATTGTTGATGAATACGTAAGCTTAATATAGATTTGTTAGCTGGAATAGATCTAGTGTCCAAATTAATATTACTAAATGGACTAAGAAAAATATATGACATTTTATAATGGTATCCATTACATTAAAAGCTCAATTATGTTTTTCTTAAAATTTAATAATTCCAATGTATCATGTTTTATTTTCGTCTTCAGAGGTTACTAAATTTGAGATTCAATATAGTTTTAAAATAATAAAATATTATTTTATGGCGGGTATTATCCGTAATTTTTTATTTTAGAACCGTCATCTTGAACTTGCATGTTCATGCGGGCAAAGAAATCAAAATAGATATTCAAGGATGGTTATTCAAACCATAATTGTTATTAATAAAATACAAAATAACGTGACTGCCACGTCACAAGTGCCGTCATAGACAAGTTTTTCCATGTGGCAAGTTATTGCACGATCCAAATTTTCACCAATTACTGTGATGGCGCCTAACCTACTTCTAGGCATGCCAACACTCAACGTCAATAATAGAAACAAATTCTTACGTCCCTAAAAGAGTTATGATATAAATGAAGCGGAATAAATCCCAAAATAATAATATTATAAATACATAAATTCAAGATATAGCCCAAACACGACCACAACTATCTAACCAACAGTCAAAATCCGGTATCACAATGCCACAAGCAACTAAGAAAGAGTAAACCATATCAACCAAATAACAACATCTGTCTGAAAAGAGGTAAATAGATAGAAATAGATAAATAAGAAAAATGGGACTCCATGTGCTCTGGATCGAACAAATAGGTTAGCTCACCACGAAGTCTCCAATGTAAGCTTCTAAGTACCTGGATGGGTACGACTAATACCTGCCTCAGAATCTACACAAAATATGCAGAAGTGTAGTATGAGTACTAAAAAACAATACTCAATAAATATCAAGTCTATCCTCAAAGAAGTAGTGACAAGGTGTTGGCACTGACACTTATTAACAATTCAATAAGCAAGTAAAAAGCATAAATAAAAAAAGAGATAAGACTACAAAAATAAAGGCACATTAAGATCCGGTAATTAGACACGCTTTTTCGACAAAGGAAATATAACTCAATGTCATATATCTCAATTACTTTTAAAGAAATCATGATATCAACCAATCAATATTATATGTGAGAGATACTACCTGAGTTTAGAATGCATATACATGCTCATGATCCCATCTCAACGCCTCACTGTATCAATCCATATGTCCAACACTTGCCAAGTGTCCAAACTAAGCACAAATTTGAGTGACTGCCCAGGGCCCAAAGTAACATGAATAATTATTTGATTTCGGAGGGACGAATTCATATCCAAGCACTGTTGCAACATGCAACCCGATCCAATCATAATAAATAATCCATATCTATATCCATATCCACTCATAATGCCCTTAGTGCCAAAATCCTTAATTTTCCTCAGTAATCAACTCTCCACTCATGTATGTAGATATGAGATGATATGATAAAGATGCACCAGGACATAATAATAAAATACGGATAAATAATAATATGAATATGAGATGGTTATAGCTAATCATGTAATTCAACTTTTTATAACAGTTCAATGTATTCATTTAATATTTTAAGTCCGATCATGAAATCAAATATGAGCAACAAGAGCCAATAATCACCAAATCGTAAGTAAAGAAAGGCAAATGTATGTAATGGAAAAATTAGAAATCCCAACACAGTGAAAGAAATTTGTCATGTTCAAATTCACAAGTCATAATTCTAACATGGCCTCTAATCATGGTTAAGATTCCATCATGTAATCAAACCATCAATGAAACATAGATAAACAATTCACATAATCTAAATAAGGTATATTATAAGTCTAACACTATCTGGCAATGGTCACAACCTAGCAAAGCATATACACTCATCACCACGCATATACGTGGTAGCTTAATCAAGTAACAAGCAGCAAATAGATCACCAATGTGGAGAATTCCTTCTTACTAGGATATACAAGAGACTTACCTCCACCAGAGAATACCTTCAACCTTCTAAGACAACCTTTCCCTTTAAATCTACTTCTAAATGACTCTAATCTAGTCAAATATTACTTAATAAAGTCAAATAATGTTATAAAAATCAACTCCAAATAATAAAGTCTCAATCTTCAATCAAATCTCGAAAAGTCAATCTGGACCTACATGGTCAAAAACTCGAATTCAGAGATAGACCCGACTATTCATAATCTCATGAGTCCAAATATGTGATTAGATTCCAAATCGAGTCAAATCAACCCTCAAATCCTCAAATTACACCCTCGTAAATTGTAGACAAAAACTCAAATTTTCTCTTTAATCCATGTTCTAAGTGTATAAATCCATGGGGAATCAAGATACATAACTAAATCCAAGTGGAAATTCGTTAACCACAAAGTAATAGTAAAAATCTCTCCCAAAATCGCCTTTTTCAATACTTCAAAACTCAAAATAGTGAAATATGAACTAACCCTCATAATATAAAAGTCTCCCAGGGATTTTTGCGTCTGCGACTAAAAAGCCTGCTTCAGCAAGCCCATGCTTTCAACTGCGAGATTCTCCCTCACAGTCAGCTTCCACACATGCGACACACCTACCACATCGACAGACTCGCATGTGTATAAACATCCTTACAGGCGCGGCAGCGTATCTATGCAACAACATTTGCACATGCACCCTCCCAGCTCCAGGTCCAAGCCCGCTTCTATTCCCCTTCATCCACAGGTGCGACATCACACTTGCGCACCAACCCCTGCAGGTGCGATACACTAGCACCAGCAACCTTAACTAACTCTAAAATGGTCTGGAATTATTCCAAAACACACTCAAGCCTCCCGGGCTCTTGTCTAACCATACCAACAAGTCCGAGTACCTTATCCAAACTTATCCCAAAGCTCAAAATATCAAAAATAACAACAAAATCAGTAATCTAATATCAAAATTCATTCTTATCTTTTCAAACATTCCCTTGTCACCATATACGTCTGAATCATGCCTAAACGTTCCTAGTTACAACCAAACCCACAAACAAGTTCCAATCAAATAAATAAAGCTATTCAATATTCTGGAACACTGATTGGAACCCGATACCATCAAAGTCGACTATCAGTTAAACCTATAACTCTCTAATTCTTTAAATTGTTAACTTTCGGCAAATAGAGCAAAAATCTTATAGGAACCTCCAAATTAAAATTTTACGCCCAAGTTTAAAATCACCATACGAGCCTATTATAACCATCAAATCACCAATCTTAGGTTGTTTACTCGAACGTCAAACCTTGGCCAATTCTTACAACTTAAGCTTCCAAAATAAAACTAAGTGTTCTAGTTCACTCTCAAACTTCCCCAAAACCAAATCTATCATCTCCCAAGTCAAAAAATATCCAATAAACATATCGAAAGTATTAAACATGGGAACGGAGCTGTACGACTCAAAATGGCCAGCTCGGTCATTACATTCTCCCCCTCTTAAACAAACGTTCATCCTCGAACGAGTTTAGAATCATACTAGAATGCCAAAAATATGAGTATATCTGCTCCGCATATCATGCTCGGTCTCCGAAGTTTCTTCCTCGACCGGTTGACCTCTCCACTGAACCTTCACTGATGCAATCTATTTTGACCTCATCTTTCGAACTTGCATATCTAGAACGGCCACTGGCTCTTCTTCAAAAGCCTGATTCTTATCCAAATATACTGAACTAAAATCCAAAACATGTGACTTGTCTTCATAATACTTGTGAAACATGAAATATGAAATTCCTGATGAACTCCCGACAAGATGGATGGCAAAGCAAGTCAGCAAGCCACCTCACAACTCTCTCTAAAACCTCAAATGAACCGATATACCGAGGGCTCAACTTTTCCTTCTTCCCAAATATCATCACGCCCTTCACAGGTGAAAATCTAAGGAGAACCTTCTCACCCTCAAGGAAAGTCCAGTCACGAACCTTCCTATCATCATAACTCTTTTGCTTAGACTGTGCTGTACGAAGCCGCTCCTGGATAAACTTTGCCTTCTCCAAAGCGTTGAGAACCAAATCTGTGCCCAACAACCTAGCCTCACCAGGGTCAAACCAACCAACTGAAGAACAACACCGTCTCCCTATAAGGCCTCATATGGAGCCATCTGGATACTAGACTGGTAGCTATTGTTGTAGGCAAATTCTGCCAATGGTAGAAACTGACTCCACCGGCCTCCAAAATCAATATCATAGGCTCTAAACATATCCTCAAGGATCTAAAAGGTTCGCTCAGACTGTCCATCCGTCTGTGGGTGAAATGCAGTACTAAGCTCCACCTACAGGCCCAACACTCGCAGAACAACACTCCAAAAGTGCGACGCAAACTGCGTTCCGTGATCTGAGATGATAGAAATATGCACACCATGAAAATAGACAATCTCTCTGATGTAGATCTGATCCAACCGCTCTGAAGTGTAAGAAGTAGTCATTACCAGAATGAAAGCGCAGACTTAGTCAACCTATGCATAATGACCCAAATAGCATCAAACTTCCTCAAGGTCTATGGTAATCACACCACATAGTCCACAGTAATGCGCACCTACTTCCACTCCAGTATATCCATCTTCTGAAGCAAAGCACCCGATCTTTGATGCTCATACTTGTCATACTGACAATTCAAACACCGTGAGAAATCTCTTACAATATCTTTCTTCATCCTCTACCACCAATAATGCTTCAAATCACGATACATCTTCATAGCATGTGGATAAATAGAATATCTCAAACTGTGCGCCTCCTCAATAATCAACTCCCTCAAGCCATCAATATTAGGAAACAAACCCGACCCTGAAGTTGTAATACACCATCATCACCGATGATCACTTCCTTCGCACCACCTTGCAACATTGTGTCCTTAAGGACAAGAAAATGGGAATCATCATACTGAAGAGTCTTAATGCGCTCAAACAAGGATGACTACGCAACAACACAAGAAAGAACTATGCTTGGCTCGAAAATATCCAGTTCACAAACCTATTATCCAAGACTTGAACATCCATAGCCAAAGGCCTTTCCATAGCTGGAATAAATGCCAAACTCTCCATACTCTCCAACCTTCCTGCTCAAAGCATCTGCTACCACATTCGCCTACCCGGATGATACAAGATAGTAATATCATAACCCTTCAACAACTGCAACCAACTCTACTACCTTAAATTCGAATCCTTTTGCTGAAGACTCCGATGATTAGTGTAAATATCACAAGACACACCATACAAGTAATGCCTCCAAATCTTAAGTGCATGCACACTAGCTGCTAACTCCAATTCATGAACTGGGTAATTCTTCTCATAGGGATTCAACTTCCATAATGCATAAGTGATCATCCTACCATGTTGCATCAACACTGTGCCAAGACCAATACGTGAAACATCACAATACACTATGTATGGCCTCAAGCCTGTGGGCAACACTAGCACTGGGGATGTAGTCAAAACAGTCTTGAGCTTCTGAAAAATCTCTTCACACTCATCATACCATCTAAAAGGAACACATAATTTTAGTCAACTTGGTCAATGGAGATGTAGTTGATGAAAATCCATCCATAAAGCGATGGCAGTTACCTACCAAACCCAAGAAATCCCTAATCTTAGTAGCTGTAGAAGGTTTAGGCCAACTCTGAACCGTCTTAATCTTCTTCTGATCAACCTTGTATCAACACTAGACATCATGTAGACCAAGAATGCTACTAAATCCAACCAAAATTAGCTCTTAGAGAGCTTAGCATACAATGTCTTTTCCCTCAGAATCTGAAGCACAATCCTCAAGTGGTGCTTGTGCTCCTCCTTTCTACGGGAATACACCAAGATATTAGACAAAAGAGTCTAAATATAGCTGGAAGACACTGTTCGTCAAATGTATTATAGCTGCTAGAGCATTAGTCTAACCAAAAGATATCACCAAGAACGCATATTATCCATAACGAGTCCTGAAAGCCGTCTAAGGGATATCCGAAGCCCAATCTTCAACCAATAATAACCTGATCTCAAATCAACCTTCAAGAACGACTAGCCACCCTGAAGCGTATCAAACAAATCATCAATACGAGGCCAGGAATATATGTTCTTGAGAGTGACCTAGTTCAACTACCTGTAATCAATACACATTCTAATAGAACCATTCGCCTTCTTCAGAAACAACACCGGTGCACCCCAAAGTGATACACTAGGCCTGATGAGTCCCTTATCCAATAACTCAGGTAATTGCTCCGTCAATTTCGTTAACTCTGCTAGAGCCATGCGGTACGATGGGATTAATATGGGCCGAGTGGCATGTCCGGTTGGTTTGAAGGAAATACATCTGAAAACTCTCTCACTACGGGGACTGAATCAACCGTAGGAGTATAAGCACTAATATCTCTAACAAAAGCTAGGTAAGCTAAACATCCCTTCTCAAACATTCATTGAGCCTTTAGAAATGAAATCACCCTATTAGGAGTGTGACCAACGAACACCTTCATTCTAACCTTGGCAACCCCGGCATAACCAACATCACGGTCTTAGCGTGACAATCAATCATAACATGGTATGGAGATAACCAATCCATACCCAAAATAACCTAAAAGTCGATCACATTAAGCAATAGAAGATTAACCTTAGTCTCATAGACCCAAATAATAATGACACAAGACCGCTATAAAAGATCCAACGGGTGCAGATACATGAACAAGAATATCAAGAGAATCACGATTCATATCCAAGTAAGGATCAAAATAAGATGACACATATGAATAGGTATACCCCAGCTCAAACAACATAGAAGCATCTCTATGACAGACCGAAACAATAACTGTGATCACTACATCTGAGGCTACCACCTCGGGCCTACCCGAAAAAGCATAGCAACTAGCCTGACCACCATTGGTCTGCCACTACCAACCTGACTCTCTTCTCTAGGGCTACCTTTGGCTACATGACCTCCTCCTCTAGCTGACTACGCAGGGGATGAAGAAACTAGTGTAGTCTCCACGAATTAATAAATTTGGGGAGTTGTACCTCTAGCAAGTCTGGGAAATAACTTGTCACGTGGCCAAACTCCCCGCCCTCATCACAACCCCTAGCTAATGGAGGATGGTGAACCTGAATCTTCCCCTGAAACCCGATACTCGCTGGAAGAACGACGAAGCACAATAAAAACTCATTGGGAGAGCACTGAAAGATGATAGAACTGGAGTGCCACTGTATCGCAAAATGCTGTGCAGAATATGCTAGCCTACTATGATGGCCTCAACCAAACTGTCTGCTACCTCCAGATGAAGTACCGCAGAAACTACCAAAACGGCAATGCCTCTTATCCCTCATCATAACCTCTTCCCTGACTACGAATACGCTCGATCCTTCGAGCTATCTTCACAGCCTGGTGAAAAATAGTCCCAATCTCTAACTTTCGAGCCGTGCAATCCTGATACCATAATTCAACCCCTCAATGAATTGTCTCACCTTCTTTGCCTCGGTGAGGATCAAGAAATCAGCATGACGGGAAAACTCTATGAATCTTGGCTCATACTTAGTCATACTCATGCGATCATGCTGAAATTTCTCAAACTGCTTCTCAACTCATCCTTCCTGGTGTGTGAGATGTACCTCTCCAGAAAAAAAGTGTGAGAATTAAGTCCAAGTAAGTGATAAACCTGCTGGCCTTCCCAGCTCATAAGTCTGCCACCATCTCCTAGCAGCCCCTCTCAACTGAAATATAATGAAGTCCACCCCATGACTTCACTAAACCGAAATTGCGAAGCATCTGATGATATCGGCCTAGAAAATCTTGGGCATCCGCTGAAGCGTCACCATCAAAGTAAGGAGGATGTAACCTCTAAAACGTCTCCTGCGTCTTCTGCTCCTTAGTGGACACGAAAGGCTCAACCACGGGTCAAACTACTACAATAGGCTTCTCGCCACTAACTAGCAATGCTCTTAGCATTTGAACCATTGTCGCTACCTGCTTTGAAGTATGAGGGATAGGGGTTTGGGCTCCTTTTCTGGCCCGAGATGTGTCTGGGCCCACTAGAACCACCTCGACTTGAGTCAAGACATCAGTAAAGCTGACCATCTTGGCCATGGCCTCCTGAAATACTAGTGCAGCAACAAAGTCCTCTTGATGTTGAGTGTGTACTGGAGCCTTAACATGATTATCCATGATCTAATCCTCCACCTAATCAACAGGTGGGTCTGCTGACACTGCCCTGGCACAACCACGGGGTCTTATAGGTGCTCTACCCCTAGAGATGACTAAGTGACCCCTGGCAGGTGCCTTAGCCATACCCTGTACCCTGCCTCTCCCGGCTAAAGTTTGGTGGTGCTGCCTCTTTGTCACCCGTTGCTACCGCTGAAGCGCATGTTCTCACTATGTATGAGAGAGTAGAATAGTAAGATTTAGACTCAAATAATAATCAAAGCACGATGAGGAGTCGTGAAAAGAAAAGCTCATAAAGCCCTATAGCCTCGCGTAGAGAGATACTGATGTCTCTAATAGATCCACAAGACTCCACTAGGACTACTGGTGACTTGTGAGATCCTTAGAACCTAGAGCACTGACACCAACTTGTCATAATGTTGCCTAACATGCTTACTATGAAAGCCAATAATCAACATCAATAATAAAAATTAATTATTAAGTCATTAATAGAGTTACGATATAAATGAAAGTGGAATAAGTCCCAAAATAATAGTATCATAAATACATAAATTCAAGCAGGGCCTAAACACGATCACAACATCTAAGCAAAGCCCAAAACCCTGTATCACAATGTCACAAGCATCTAAGAAATTGTAAACTATATAAACCAAATAACAGCATCTGGGTGGAAAGAGGTAAATGGACATTAATGGATAAATAACGAAAGAAGGACTCCATGTGATACATATCGAGCAAATACGGTCTCTCACTACGAAGTCTCTAATACAAGATCCTACGTAGCTGGATGCGTACAAGTAGTACCTGTCTCAGAATGATGAAAACAAAACCACGGTACTTTGTAAGTATCAAGTCTAATCTTGAAGAAGAAGTGATGAGAGGTCGATACTGCCACTTACTAACAATTCAGTAAGTAAGTAAAAACATAAATAGAATAAGAGATAAGGCATGATATATTCAAATTATTACAAAAATAAAGGCATAATAAGACCTGGTAATTAGTCATGCTTTTCAGACAAAAGAAACACAACTCAATGTCAGATATCTCAATTACTTTTAAAGAAATCATGATATGAACCAATCAATATTATATATGAGAGCTACTGCATGAGTCTAGGATTCAGATACATGCTCATGATCCTATCTTAATGCCTTACAGTACCAATCATTATGCTCGATACTGGCCAAGTGTCCAAACTAAATTCCAATCGGGGTGTATGCGCTCACAGGACCCAAAGTAACATGGGTAATCACCTGATTTTGAAGGGACGAATCCATATCCAAGCATTCTTATAGCGTGCAATCCGATCCAATCATAAGTAATAATACATATCCATATCCATATCTATTCACAATGTCCTTAGTGTCAAAATCCTCCATTTTTCTCAATTACCAACTCACCACTCATACATGTAAATATGAGATGATATGATATTGATGCACCAAAATATAATAATAAAATACAGATAAATAATATCATGATTATGAGATGGTTATAGCTATTGATGTAATTCAACTTTTTATAACAGTTCAACGTATTCTTTTAATATTTTTAATCCCGATCATGATATCAAATATGAGTAACATGAGCCAATTTTGATCAAATCATAAGTCAAGTAAGGAAATAGTATGAATATGACTAAATTAGAAAGCCAAACACGGTGAAAGAAGTCTGTCATGTTCAAATTCAAAAGTCATCATTCTAGCATGGTCTCTAATCATGATTAAGATTCCATCACGGAGTTAAAGCATCAACAATATATGGATAAACAATTCACATAGTCCAAACAAGGCCTATTATAAGCCTAACACCGTTTGGCTATGTTCATAACCTAGTTAAGCATATGCGCTCGTCTCCTCGCATATACGTGGAAGCTAAATCAAGTAAAAAACATCAAATGGATCATCTATGGTGAGAATTCCCTCTTACAAGAATAGACAAGAGACTTACCTCTACCCAAAAATATCTTCAACATTCCAAGACAACTTTTTCCTTTAAATCCACCTCCAAACGACTCGAATCTAGTTAATATTACTTAATAAAGTCAAATAATGCTCTAAAAATCAACTCCGTAATAAAGTTCAACCTTTGATCAAATATTAAAAGGTCAACAAAAGTCAATTCAGGCCTATATGGTCAAAACTTGAGTCCAAAGGTAGATCCCAACTATTCGTAACACCACAAGTCCAAGTATGTGATTAAATTTCAAAATCGAGTGCAAATCTACCCTTAAATTTCTAAATTACACCCTCTTAAGTTGTAAACAAAAACTCCAATGTTCTCTTCATAAAACCATGTTGTGAGTGTTTAAATCCATGGGGAATCAAGATATATAATTAAATCCAAGTAAAAATCACTTACCCACAAAGTAGTAGTGAAAATTCCTTCCAGAATTGCCTATTTCCATGTTCCAAAACTCAAAATAGTAAATTGTGGACTAACCCTCAAAAATAAATAAGTCTGCTAGGCATCTTCGACTAAAAAGCCTGCATATACGAACTCGCTTTTGCGAGCCCATGCTTGCATCTGGGAGATTCTCCCTCGCAGTTGACCTTCGCACCTGCGACACACTTGTTGCATCTATGGACTCGCAGGTGCGCAAACATCCTCGCAGGCGCGGGGCGTATCTGCGCAACAATATCCACGCATGTAGCCTCCTAGCTCCAGGTCCAAGCCCGCTTCTGTGCCCCTTCATCCATAGGTGCAATATTGCACCTGCACACCAACCCCCGCAGGTACGACACACCAGCACCAGAAACCGCAACTAACTCTAAAATGGCCCAGAATTACTCTGAAACACACCCGAGCCTCCCATCCAATCATACCAACAATTCCGAATTATCTTATCTAAACTTATCCCAAATCTCAAAATATCAAAAACAACAACAAAATCAAGAATCGAAGATTTTACTCTTTTTAAACGTTCCCTCTTCGTCAAACACGTCTGAATCATACCTAAACATTCCAAATTACTACCAACCTCACTCACAAGTTCCAATAAACTAAATAAACCTATCCAAAGTCCCGGAATATCGATCGCAACCTGATAAGATCAAAGTCAACTACTGGCCAAGCCTACAACTCTCTAATTCCTCAAATAGCCAGCTTTCGGCAAATACTGTTAAAATTTTCTAGGAACCTCCAAATCTAAATTCGAGCGTACGCTCTAAGCACACCATACGAACCTATTGGCACCATCACATCACTTATCCGAGGTCGTTTATTCAAAAGCCAAATCTTGGACTCTTACAATTTAAGCTTCCCAAAATAGAACTAAGTGTTTCAGTTCACTCTCAAACCTCTGCGAAACAAAACCAACTATTTTCGCAAATCATATTAATATACGAGAAGCATCAAATAGGAGTACGAGACTTCAATACTCAAAACAAACGGGTCGAGCCATTACACTTATGTAACTCAACAGTCTTAAATACATTTTTCACATTAGCATAATTGTAATTAAAGTCACGAGAAAAGAGAGGAGTATAATCATACAATATAAGTCTCATAGATCGCCTATAAATGTGGCAAAAATTGGCAAAGGAAACATGATATGCACTAATAATCACAATAACATTCAAAAGTGAGTGAGTTTCATTTGAAAGCACAGGCGTACAATAATACGATTAGTAAATCACATAGAGGTGGGGAGGATACAATAAGACTCTGATAAAGGCATAAAATAACAAGACATTTGTGACCTATCATAGTACAATATGAAGAGGTCCGGATGCTAGCAACTCATATTATCGCAACGGTACCTCAAAGAGAAACTAATATCATCATGGTAAAACCATGAGTACAACTAAAGTAAAGCGTGGATGACATAAAAAGTAAAGCCACGAGGCCATCAAACAACCCACACCCTCACATGTGGTTTTGGGTGAACATCCCCAACAAAAGAAGTGAATATTAATTCAACTCAGACATTTATATTATCTATCAAAAATATTATTTCATAGAAACGTAGGGTCTTAGCCATCAACAACTCATTTATCATAACGTAAGGCTTCAAGACATTTGAGCGACTCGTTTAGCGTAAATGTTTTATTTGAACATAAACATCATATTCATTAACATAAATATGCAAACATTTACTAGTACTTAATTTGGAAATTCAAGTAATGTCAAAATATCATGTAGTAATTCAAATAATACATAAATGATTTTCATGCAACTTATCACTTTAATAGCTTTCTAAATTTTCCACACAAGCATATGTTCGTTCATATATGTACAAGGCTTCATAATACTTTAAATAGCTTTCATGCGACTTATCAAACATTTTGAAGGCACACTTTTAGAGAAAACACACATTAAAAGTTACGTCTCTAATTATCTTGATACAGGATGGTGCACTCAATGTCACAAGCTAACGACATGTCAATGATGTTCAATCACATCATTTAGGGCTTAAAAAGCCGAAATATATAATTAGAGCTTGGCCTTCTGAACTTTCCAGACCCTCACTTGTGAATTAGAATGAATCTTGATTCACTCTCATTCCTTTCCTAACATCCGGCAGCTCATTTATCCATCCATACTCATTTAATGCAGCAACAAAGTCATTTGGGTTTAACCCCAAGTCAAATAATCTCTCACATACACCTTGAAGTGAGCATTGGCTCAAACCTCCACCAAATGGCAAATCTCATCAATATATAGTCTACCCATACCATAATAATGACCATACATCAAGATGAGGTAAAACAATTATCTCAAGAGTTCAATATCCAACTTATTAACCTTTGAAGAATTTGGGTGAATTTTGAGATTCTAACAAAATTCATACTGGGAGTCAAAATTCATGTTAATGGACTTTAAACAACCCAAATAATCAATAATCAACTCATGCTATTGGTTGGATGATTTGGAATGAAATCCTCTTAGAAGGACCAAAGGACCATGCCCTAACTCTTGGTTTGTGAAATTGTAACGATCCAATTGCTTGAGTTATGATGGTACCTAACCCAACCAACTAAGCGAATAAACCATACAGAAAATAATGAGACTATCATGATCCCAATTCCCCACCGGAGGATGTTGTGATGGCACTAGTCTTTAAGACTAGGTAAGCCTAACATCATGGAGAGATAACAGAAATAATAATAGAACTTCAAATTTAAACCATCTAGCTATCATAATAGAACTCATAAATACTGCTGACAATCACTCCTAAAATATGATGAGACTGAGTCATAAGCTCTACGTGAATATACTGTAACATCTCTAATATATCACTGTCTAAATAAAGAGTAAGCAGTGGAGAAATAAGGACAGAGGGTGACTCCGAGGCCTGCAAACGCCAGGCAAGTATACCTTGAAGTCTCCGAACTGAATGCTCTACTCACTGGTGCCTAGCCTAGGTCGAGGTACCTGGATCTGCACAAAAATATGCAGAAGAGTAGTATGAGTACACCTCAAAGGTACCTACTAAGTATCAAGCCTAACCACGATAGAGTAGTGACGAGGCCAGGTCAAAACACCCACTAAGATAAGAAAAGAAGCTGAACAAGTATAATATCATCTAATAATAGAAAAGAGGAAAATGAGGCAATAAAGCAATACAACAAGATAAGCTACAACAGGATTTAAAGCAATAAAGACAATAAGGACGGAACACATAATAAGATCATCAAGAAAATAATGCGGACAAATATATGTGAGGTAAATAAGAGATAACAACAACAATCGCATCCGAGGTACCCCCTCATAATCTCATTTCACAATCACAATCTTCCTTTATACCGCTGCGAGAGCCTTACATTTAGATAGTTCTGAGAATATTTTTTTCGAAATAGCTACACGCGCTTTAAAGATTAGCCCATCTTATGTCGCCGCGTGGCTTCAAATAATTTTCTTACTCGCAACACGCACATAAATTCCACATTATGCCACCATATGAACATTAACCCCTATCCTTACACCACCGCATGCGCATCAATATCGCAACATAATCACAACTTGCACACAAGTGACCATATGCCACAACTTCCCAAAAGAATCATAATAACAATGTTTCCCCAACAAATGGTCTGTGGCTCAACCACAATGTGTACAAGAGTCTCCACAATAACAAAATAATGGTGAACCGCTCAACAAGAATGATATATCAAAAATTAACAACTCCGTCTCAAAGTGATAACGACTTTTACAACTTCAACACCAACAGCTAAACAAGAGATATTCATCAATTAACAACTTCAAGTAAGTAAGTCCACAATTAAAGAAGTAACAAAACAATAAGGAAGACAATAATTTCAACTAAAGCATATAAGAGGAAAATAACAAGTAAGAGGTGGAACAAGTGTTAACAATGTCAAATAAAGCATATGAGGGTAGATTAACAATGAAAGATATAACATGCTATGATAATTCGATTAAAGGCATGAAAAGAGTCTAAAAGCCTAAACCGGTCAAATACCACATATAGCTCGTATACCCAATCGTCACCTTGCGTACACGATTTCCACAAATCACAATTAACACAAACAACTCCAATCCTAAGGGGTAGTTTTTTCACACAAATTTAGGCAAGATACTTGCCTCAAACAAGCAAACTCAATCCACTAGTAAGCCTTTCTCGCGATATTGAATTTCGGACAGCTCAAATCAAGCCGAAATAACTTTATACCATAAATACAAACCATAGGAAACTATTCCGGATAAAAAAATTGTGATCTTTAAAGAAATTCAAAAAGTCAACTCAAAAAGTCAATCCTAGGCTTGCATCTCGGAAATAGACCAAACTTACAAAATCCGAACACCCATTCAATAACGAGTCCAACTATACTAAAATTATCCAATCCCGACCCCAAATCGACTTTCAAATCCTCAATTTATATTTAGGAAGTTTTCACAAAAATTTTCAATTTTTCCAACTCAAAACACTAATTAAATAATAAAAACAGTAATGGATTCATGTATAATAATCAAATCCAAGTCAAAAATACTTACCCCGATCAACTCCTTGAGAATCCCTCTCAAAATTTCCCAAAATCGAGCTCTAACTCAAAAGATGAAAAATAACTCCAACCCTCAATCCAGCCCCTTTTCTGCCCAGCTATTTCGCATGCCGCATCTGTGGCTCCGCACCTGCAAAAAATTAATCGCAGGAGCGGCTTTTCATTAAGCCAGGAAAATCGCTTCTCTGGACCGTTGTGCACATCTGCGCTTGCGCTTCTGCAGAACCAAGCCGCTTCTATGCGTTAGCTTCTATGGAGAAACGACCGCATATGCGGACACGACTCACCCATCCCCAAATCTTGCTTCTGCAGCTCAAAGGGTGCATTTGCAGTGCCGCACCTGCGACTCAAAGTGTGCAGGTACGATTGCACCAGAACCTCAGCTGGATAGAAATTCTTCAAAGTACAAAATGAACCCGAATTCAATCTGAATCACAACCAGGTCTCCCGGGACCCGTCCAAACTTACCATAAAGTCCCAAATAACATAACGGACCTACTCGAGGTCTAAAATCACATAAAAAACATCAAATCTAAGAATCGCAACCCAATTCGAACATATTGAATCCATGAACTTACAACTTCCAAAACTAATGTTGATTCCTACCAAACCAACTCTAATTGACCTCAAATTTTGCACACAAGTCATAAATGAATATATTGACCTATACCAACTCCTGGAACCGAAATCCGGACCCAATATCAATAAAGCCAACTCTTGGTCAAACTTTTCAATCTTCCAACCCTTCAACTTTCTAATTTTGCCAATTCAAATCAAGACGACCTACGGACCTCCAAATCAATACTCATATACACTCTTAAGTCTAAAATACCATACGGAGCTATCAGAATCATCAAAACTCCATTCCAGAATCGTTTACACAAAAGTGAAACTTCGGTCAACTCTTTCAACCTAAGCTTCCAACTTTGGGACTAAGTGTCCTAACCACTCCGAAACTCAACCGAAACTCAAACCAACCACCCCGATACACATTACCATAATATAACACAGAGGAGGCAATAAATAGGGGAATGTGGCTAAAATACTCAAAATGACCGAGTCGGGTCATTACATCCTCCCCATCTTAAAACAAATGTTCGTACTCGAACGAGTACAGAGACATACCTAAAGTGGTGAAAAGATGAGGATAACGACTACGCATATCATGCTCGGTCTTCCAAGTCGCCTCCTTGACTGGTTGACCTCTCCATTGAACCTTCACGGAAGCAATATTTTTTTATCTCAACTTTCGGACCTGTCTGTCCAAGATGACCACCGGCTCCTCAACGTAAGTCAAATCCTTGTCCAATTGGACTGAGGTGAAATCTAATACATAAGACAGATCACCGTGATACTTTCGGAGCATGGAAACATGGAACGCCGAGTGAACTACAGATAAGCTAGGTGGCAATGCAAGCTTGTAGGCCACCTCCCCCACTCTCTCAAAGATTGCAAATGGACCGATATACCTAGGGCTCAACTTTTCCTTCTTTCCGAACCTCATCACACCCTTCATGGGTGAAACCTGGAGCAAAACCCTCTCTCTAGCCATAAAGGTTATGCCACGAACCTTCCGATCAACATAACTCTTCTATCTAGACTGGGGTGTACGAAGCCGATCTTGAATCAACTTGACTTTCTCTAAGGCATCTTGAATCAAATTTGTGCCCAAAAATCTAGCCTCACCCGGCTCAAACCAACCAACCAGAGAACGGCACCGCCTCCCATATAGGGCCTCATAAAGAGCCATCTGAATACTCGATTGGCAGCTATTGGTGTAGGCGAAGTCCGCAAGCGGCAATAACTGATCCCAAGAACCCCCAAAATCTATGACACAAGCACGAAACATATCCTCTGAAATCTAAATGGTGCGCTCGGACTGCCCGTCTGGCTGTGGGTGAAATGATGTACTCAATTCAACCCCTGTGCCTAACTCATATGACGAATATCGACACGACATGAAGTCAAACAATCTCGTGGATATAGATCTGAGCCAACTGCTCTAAAGAATAGGTAGTCACCACCAAAATGAGAGACTTGGTCAACCTATCCACAATCACCCATACAACATCAAATTTCTTCAAAGTCCATGGGAGACCAACAACGAAGTCCATGGTTACACGCTCCCATTTTCACTCGGGAATATTAAGTCTCTAAAGCAACCCGCCTGGCCTCTGATTCTCATACTTCACCTGCTGACAATTTAGGCACCGAGCCACATACTCCACTATGCTTTTCTATATTCTCCTCCACCAATAGTTCTGTCTCAAATCCTAATACATCTTAGCGTCACCAGGATGAATGGAGTACCACGAACTGTGGGCCTCCTGAAGGATCAACTTTCGTAGCCCATCTATATTGGGCACACAAAATCGGCCTTGCATTCGCAACACACCGTCATCTTCGATAGAAACCTCCTTGGCACTGCCGTGCTGAACCACGTCCTTAAGGACAATCAAATAAGGGTTTTCATACAGACGCTCTCTGATGCAATCATATAAATAAGACCGAGAAATCTCGCAAGCAAGAAGCCATCTGCGCTCCGAAACATCCAATCTAATAAACTGAGCTCAAGGCCTAAACATCAATGGTTAGTGGCCTCTTTGCTGCAGGTAGATATGCCAAACTACCCAAGCTCTCCGCTTTTTGACTCAAGACATCGGCCACCACATTGGCCTTCCCGGGATGATCTAGAATAAAAATATCATAGTCTTAGGCAACTCCAACTACCTCCGCTATCGCAAATTAAGAATTTTCTGTTTGAACAGATGTTGGAGACTCCGGTGATCGGTATAGACCTCACATGGGACATCATACAAATAGTGCCGCCAAATCTTTAAGGCATGAGCAATAACTGCTAATTCCAAGCCGCGGACAAGATAATTCTTCTCATGTACCTTCAACTACAGAGACACTTAGTCAATCAGACCTACCGTTTTGCATCAATACCGCGCCAAGGTCAAGACGTGACACATCACAATACACATTGTAGGACCCCAAACCCGTAGATAACACCAATACTGGGGCTTTAGTCAAGGCAGTCTTGCGCTTTTGAAAGCTCGCCTCGGACCATTTGAAAGGAGCACCCTTCTGGGTCAATCTAGTCATATGTGCAAAAAGGGATGAGAAGCCCTCTATGAAGTGACATAATACCCGGCCAAACCAAGAAAACTCCAAATCTCAGTAGCAGAAGACGGTCTGGGCCAACTCTGAACTACCTCAATCTTCTTTGGATCTACCTTGATCCCCTCACTCGACACCACATGACCCAAAAACACCATCGAATCAAGCCAGAATTCACACTTTGAGAATTTTGCATACAACTTCTTCTCTCTCAAGGTCTGGAGCACGATCCTCAGATGCTGCTCATGATCCTCCCAACTATGAAATTACACCAAGATGTCGTAAATAAACATAATGACGAATGAATCAAGATATGGCTAGAATACACTGTTCATCAGGTGCATAAATGCTACTAGAGCATTGGTAAGCCCAAATGACATCACAAGGAACTCGTAGTTATCATACCGAGTCCTAAAGGCAATTTTTGTGATATACGGATCTCGAATCTTCAACTGATGATACCTAGACCGCAAATCAATTTTTGAGAACACTCTAACACCCTGTAGCTAATCAAATAAGTCATCAAGGCATGGCAATGGGTACTTGTTCTTTACTGTAACCTTGTTTAACTGCCGATAATCAATACACATGCTCATAGAACCATCCTTCTTCTTCACAAACAGAACCGGAGCACCCATGGTGAAACATTAGGCCCCATGAAGCCCTTATCAAGAAACTCTTGTAACTGCTCCTTCAATTCCTTCAACTCTATTGGTGCCATACGATATGGTGGTATAGAAATTGGCTGAGTGCCTGGCAACAAGTCAATACAAAAATCGATAACCCTATCGGGCGGCATGCCCGGAAGATCTGCTGGAAATACATCTGTGAAGTCTCTCATTACCAGAGCTAATTCAACAGTTGGAGCATCAACATTTACATCTCTCATAAAGGCTAGATATTAATCAGACCCCTTGCTAGGATTATAATCTAATGTACCCATCCACTCTAACCGTGACAAACCCGACATAGCCAGTGTCACAGTCTTGGCGTGACAATCCAAAGTAGCATGATAGGGCGATAATTAGCCCATGCCCATGATAACATCAAAGTCTACCATACTAAGTAACAATATATCAACTGTGGTCTCAAAACCACCAATAACAACTAAACACGACCGATACACATGTTCCACAATAATAGAATTCCCACAAGCGTGGACACATATGCAGGAGAACTCAAAGATTCATTAAATATATCCAATTACGAAGCAAAGTAAGATGATACATATGAGTAAATGGAGCCTAGATCAAATAAGACTGATGTATCTCTATGACAAATCGGAATAATAGTTGTGATGATGCGACTGCCTCTGTCCTACCCGGAAAGCATAGAATTTGGCCTCCCCCTCTAGGGCGACCCCTACCTGCCCATCTCCCACCCCTAGTTGGCTGTATAGTTAGAGTGCAACTGCGGCCTAAGAAGTCTATGGACCTGCTGGAATATGTGGAGCCTGTATAGTCTGTGAAGGCGCACCCCTCCTGAGTCTAGGGCAATCCCTCATCATATGTCAGATATCACCACACTCAAAGTAAGTTCTCGGTGGGCGTGGCTACTGAAACTGGCCCTAGCCTCGTCGGCTAGACTGACCTCTAAAAGCACCTCTTGGAGGAGGTGCACTAGACAGTGGCGGTGCTTAATGGGCAACCTAAGACTTAGAAGTAGCCGGAGTACCACTAGAAGCTGGAAGTGCTAAATGAACTGGATGGCTCACATAGCCTCTACTATGATGGGTTGTAGCTGCAGCGTGGCCACCACTAAATCCTCCAGTACCTTGAGGCCTTTTAGCCTCCCTGTTCTCTCTCTCACGGCCCACATACCCTCCAATCTCTGTGCGATATGTACCACCTGCTGATATGGTGTATCTGTCTCAAACTCTCGAGCCATGATCAATCTAATACCATAATTGAGCCCCTTGATGAATCGACATGCTTGCTCTCTAACTATAGAAACCAAGGCAGGTGCATGTCCGGACAACTCACTGAATCTGACAGCATACTCAAACACTATCATAGTACCCTAGCGCAGCTGCTCAAACTCCATGCATCATGCATCCCGAAGGCTCTAGGGAACAAACTCTTTCAAGAACATCTTTGAAATTTGAGTTCATGTAAGTGAAGCTGCATGGCTGGGCTACCCTCTTCGTAAGCCCGCCACTACTGATACGCTGCTCCTGACAGATGGAATATAGTAAAAGCAACCCCACTTGTCTCCGTAATACCCATGGTGCGGAGAATACGGTGGCACTTCTTTAGAAAACCCTATGCATTCTTTGTAGCTAGGCTGCTGAAAGCAGGAGGATGATACTTCTTAAAACTCTCAAGTCTAAGCTGTTTCTCCTTGAATACCACTGCCCTAACCTCGGGCTGAACTGGAGCAATAGGCTGCATTGGCATAACCTCTAGGACCTGATCAACATGGACCCGCTGCTCTGGAGTACGGGCCGTGGGAGTCTAAGCTCCTCCCCTAGCCTGAGATGTGGCTGGTGCAAGTGGAATCAACCCCGCCTGAGCTAGAGTGACGAACATGCTCAAGAACTATACGAGGGTCTCCTGAAGTGCAGGATTGGCAATAGGTGCCTTGGATGCCTGCACCCCAATTGGAGCTACTGGTGGCTCCTCTATCGCAGCTCAGGCAGGTGCTCTACCGCCACCACGTGCCCCTACTCAACCTCTGCCCCGACCCCCACCTCTTGCAGCTCTAGCTAGGGGCGTGGGTATCTAATCGTCAGATCCAGTGGTACGTGTCCTCACCATCTGTGAGAGAATAGAAAGACAAAAATTTAGAATTTCGAAGTCGACAAATTCGCACGGTAAGGAATCAAAGAAGTGAAATTTTCTAATAGTTCCGTAGTCTCTCGAAGATAAGTACAGACATCTCCGTACCGATCCGCAAGACTCTACTAAACCTGCTTATGACTCATAATACCTATGAACCTAGAGCTTTGATACCCACTTTTCACGACCCTTATTCTGCACCGGAGGATGTCGTGATGGCACCTACTTTGTAAGACTAGGTTTGCCTAACATGCATGGAGAAATAGCGGAAATAGTAATAGAACTTTAAATTTAAACCATCTAGCTGTCATGATAGAATTCAACAATATCGCTGACAATAACTCCCAAAATTTGGTGAGAGTGATTCATAAACTCTACACGAATATACCGTAACACCACCAATACATTACTATATAAAAAAAAGAGTAAGCAGTAGAGAAACATGGACAGAGGGTGACTCTGAGGTCTACGAACGCCAGGCATGTATACCTTGAAGTCTCCAAACTGAATGCTCTACTCACTGGTACCTAGTCTAGGTCGAGGTACCTTGATTTGCACAAAAATGTGCAGAAGAGTAGTATGAGTACACCTCAACAGTACCTAGTAAGTATCAAGCCTAACCTCAGTAAAGTAGTGGCGAGGCCATGTCAAGACATCTACTAGGATAAGAAAAGAAGTTGAACAAGTATAGTACAGCCTAATAATGGAAACGAGGAAAATGAGGCAATAAAGCAATACAACAAGATAAGCTACAACCTGATTTAAAGCAATAAAGGCAACAAGGACAGAACACATAATAAGAACATCAAGAAAATAATGCGGACAAATACAAGTGAGGTAAATGAGAGATAACGGCTCAACCACAATGTGTACAAGAGTCTTAACAATAACAAAATAATGGTAAATAGCTCAAGAAGAATGATATCTCAACAATTAACAACTCTGTCTCAAAGTGATAACGGCTTTCACAACGTCAACACCAATAGCTAAATAAGAGGTATTCCATGAATTAACAACTTCAAGTAAGTAATTCCACAATTAAAGAAGTAACAAGACAATAAGGAAGGCAATAATTTCAAGTAAAGCATATACGAGCAAAATTACAAGTAAGAAGTGGAACAAGAATTAACAATGTCAAAAAAAACATATGATGGTAGATTAACAATAAAAAATATAACATACTATGACAATTCGATTAAAGGCATGAAAAGAGTCTAAATAGCCTAATCTGATCAAATTCCACATATAGCCTATGTAACCACTCACCACCTTGCGTACACGGCTTTCACAAATCATAATTAACACAAACAACTCCAATCCAAAGGGGTAGTTCCCCCACATAAAGTTAGGCAAGAGACTTACCTCAAACAAGCAAACACAATCCACTAGTAAGCCTTTCGCGTGAATATCCAATTCTAGAAGGCTCGAATCTAGCCAAAATAACTTTATACTAGAAATACAAACCATAGAAAACTATTTCGGATGATAAAGTTGTGATCATTAAAGAAAATAAAAAATTCAACCCCGGGCCCACATCTCGGAACCCGACCAAAGTGACAAAATCTAAACACCCATTCGATAACGAGTCTAACCATATTAAAATTATCCAATTCCGACCCCAAATAGACTTTCATTTACTCAATTTATAGTTTAGGAAGTTTTCACCAAATTCTCCAATTTTTCCAACTCAAGACACTACTTAAATGATAAAAACAATGATGGATTCGTGTATAATAATCAAATCGGAGTCAAAAACACTTAGCCCGGTCAACTCCTTTAAAATCCCTTTTAAAATCGCCCAAAACCGAGCTCTCTAACTCAAAAGATGAAAAACAACTCTAACCCTTGATCCAGCCCCTTTTCTGCCTAGCTATTCCACATCTGCGGACCAACAGCCGCTTCTGCGGAAAATCCATTACAGGTGTGGCTTTTCATTAACCCAGGAAAATCGCTTCTGTAGATTGTTGTGCGCATCTGCGCTTGCGCTTCTACGGTGCCGCACTTATGACCCAAAGTGCGTAGGTGTGATTGCACTAGAACCTCAGCTGGATGGAAATTCTTCTAAGTACAAAATGATTCTGGATTCAATCCGAATCACACCCAGGACCCCGTCTAAACATACCATCAAGTCTCAAATCACATAACGAACCTACTCGAGGCTTAAAATCAAGTCAAACAACATCAAATCTATGAATCACAACCCGATTCAAACCTATTGAATCTATGAACATACAACCTCCAAAACTAACGTTGTTTCATACCAAACCAACTACAATTTACCTAAAATGTTTCATACAAGTCATAAATGACACTACGTATCTATTCCAACTTTGCGAAACCAAAATATGGACCCGATATTAATAAAGTCAACTCTTGGTCAAACTTCTCAAAATATGTATCTGCAATGTGGAAACTTTCTTTCATTTCTATGCGCAATATACAAGATTGCAAATGTACAAGCTTCGTGTTATTGCTTAAATGGTCTATGTGGGCACGGTTCATTTGACAATTTTGCCCATACAATAAATCCTATCCACCGAGCCCAGACTGTTCAAGCACAAAGTTTAATTTCCTTCCTTGGTAAAATCATTATCCGAGGGTGATGGCCCCTAGTATTCAAGGTCGATCGTCAAAAGGGCTTGGTTACTGTTGATGCGACCCTTGATTTCGGTTCATAACCAGTCTTTAATTCTAAGTAGCACGATCTACTATTGCCTCATTAAAAACCTTGTCGGAAAATCCATTTGGGACAAAACTGGTTCAAGGGAAAAAGAGTGCAAAGCGTGCTTTTAGGCCTAATAGTTGCGTCATTCTTTGGTTGTTGCCTGAAAGTGTTAGTCCAATTTGCAACATATGTAAAGAAAAGAATGCATGGGGTCGTACCTTGCAATAGTATCGTTTTAAGTGCATTACATTCTAGTTGTTAAACAGTCGCTCACCATTCCCTTTCCTATGATCCTTTGCCGGTAATTTTGATAATTCGATAAGGACCTTCCCAATTTGGTCCCAGCTTCCCTTCGTTCGGGTTCCGAGTGTTTAGAGTCACTTTTCTTAACACCAAGTCCCCTATATTGAAGTGTCAGAGGTTGGCTTCCCAGTTGTAATACCTCTAGATCCGTTGTTTTTGGGCGGCCAACTGGACGAGGGCGGCCTCGCGCCTCTCGTCCAATAGTTCCTGGCTCGTGCTCATGGCTCATCGTTTGACTCTTCGATTGCATATCATATCCTGAAACTCGATTCTCCTACTTTGACCGGTATTAGCGCTTCAACACCGCTGACCAACGAGAACAGCATGGCCCCGATACTAGATTTTGAGGTCATGCGTTATGCCACAGGACTTCGAGCAAAATTTTCTTCCATTTTCCTTTAGCATCGGTCAATCTCTTCTTAAGGTTTTGGAGTATGGTATTGTTTTTAGACTCCACCTGCCCGTTCCCGCTAGGGTGATAGGGTATTGATAGGATCCTTTTGATCTTATGGTCCTCGAAAAATTTTGCTCACCTTGTTGCCGATGAACTGCTTCCCGTTGTCGTATACGATCTCGGCCGGCATTCTGAACTGGTATATTATGTGATCCCAAATAAAATCAATAACTTCTTTCTCCCTGACTTTCTCAAATGCATGGGCTTCAACCCATTTAGAAAAATAGTCAATCATAAATAATATAAATTAAGCCTTATCAGGTGCCCCTGGCAGGGGACCGAAGATGTCCATCCTCCATTTCATGAATGGCCAAGGTGACAAGATCGAATCCAGTAGCTCCCCTGGCTGGTGGATTATCGGTGCGTGCCTCTGACATCTGTCGCATTTTTGTATGAACTCTTTTGCATCTTCTCCATGTCGATCCAATAGTAGTCGGCTTTGATTATCTTACGAACCAGCGATTCGGCACCCAAATGGTGCCTGCAGGTGCCTTTGTGAACTTCCCTCAAGACACATTCGGTATCTCCCAGTCCCAGACATATGGCGAGTGGGCCATCGAACGTTCTCTTGAATAGGGTGTTATCTTTGGACTAGCTGAACCTGGCTGACTTCATGCACAAAGCTCTCGATTCTTTAGGGTCCGAGGGTAGCTTCCTGGTCCTTAGACAATCTATATACTTATTTCTCCAGTCCCAAGTTAAGCTTGTCGAGTTTATCTCGGCGTAGCCTTCTTCCACTTCGATTTCATGAGTTGTACTATCATTTTCGAGCTGAATTCGTCGTCATCAACCGACGATCCCAAGTTAGCTAGAGCATCGGCTTCGCTATTTTGATCCCGAGGTACATGCTGCAGGGTCCATTCCTTGAATCGATGTAGTGTTACCTGTAGTTTATCCAAGTATCTTCGAATTCGTTCCTCTTTTACTTCGAACGTCCCATTGACTTGATTCACCACGAGGAGGGAATCGCACTTAGCTTCGATCACCTCGGTCCCCAGGCTTTTGGCCAGTTCGAATCCTGCAATCATGGCCTCATACTCGGCCTCATTGTTAGTCAATTTTACAATTCTAATAGATTGCCTAACTATATTACCCATTGGTGGCTTTAACACGATGCCAAGTCCGGACCCTTCTGCATTCGAGGCACCGTGCGTAAAGAGGGTCTAGATCCCCGCGAAAGTCCGCGAGTTCAATAACAATTCCCTTTCGACCTCAGGTATTAGGGACGGCGTGAAGTCGGCTATGAAGTCTACCAAAATTTTGAATTTGATGGCGGTTTGGGGTTTATATTCGATATCGCACCTGCTGATTTCCACGGTCCATTTAGCCAATCGTCCTGAGAGCTCGGGTTTATAAATTATGTTTCTCAACGGGTAAGTAGTCATGACATAGATGGGATGGCATTGAAAATACGGGTTTAACATCCTAGAGGCGCTTAGCAAAGCGAGCACAAATTTTTCCAGGTGAGGATACCTAGTTTCGGCCTCGCCTATAGTCCTGCTAACATAATAGATAGGAAATTGCGTACCTTCCTCTTCCCGGACCAGGACTCCACTTAATGCTATCTCGGATACCGCTAAGTACAGGTACATCTGCTCGTCTGTATTCAGAGTATGAAGCAAAGGCGGGCTCGAAAAGTACCGCTTGAGTTCTTCCAAGGCTTGTTGGTTCTCTGGAGTCCATGAGAAGTTATTCTTCTTCTTCAATAATGAGAAGAACCGATGGCTCCTGTTAGAGGACCTCGAAATGAATTGACCCAAGGCAGCTATGTGCCTGGTTAGCCTTTGAACAGCCTTGATATCGTCCACGATGGTGATGTCCTCTATGGAATTGATCTTATCGGGGTTGATCCCGACTCCCCGGTTGGACACCATGAATCCTTCAATATGTTGAAGGTTTCCTGCAAATGTTTCAAATAGTCCTCTACTCGTAGGGACTTAACTAACATGTCATCAATGTAAACCTCCATTGATTTTCCTATTTGCTCTTCGAACATCCGATTTACTAGGCGTTAGTAAGTGGCACCGGCATTTTTTAGTTCGAATGGCATTACGTTATAACAGTAGGTGCCGTATTTAGTGATGAAGGAAGCTTTTTCTTGGTCGCCCGAGTTTATCCGGATTTGGTTGTACCCAGAATAGGCATCGAGAAAGTTGAGGATCTCGTGGTCGGCCGTCGCATCGATCATGCGATCGATGTTAGGTAGAGGAAAAGAGTCCTTAGGGCATGCCTTGTTCAAGTCTTTGTAATCTACACGCATTCTTAATTTATTTCCCTTTTTAGGGACTACTACTAAGTTTGCTAACCAATCCGGGTACTTAACTTCCCGAATGGGGCCTATCTTTAGGAGTTTAGATACCTCGTCTTTGATGAATGCATACTTGACTTCGGACACGAGGCCTCCTTTTTTATTTGACTGGGTGGAACTTCGGATCCAGGCTCAGCTTGTGAGTAGTTATTTCCGACGGGATCCCTGTCATGTCAAGGTGGGACAAGGCAAAACAATCTATGTTAGATATAAGGAATTCAATGAGCTTTGCCCTGAGCTCGGGACTTAACCCCTGCCCAGGTATACCTTCCGATCGGGCAAGTGCTCGATCAATATGACTTTCTCTAGCTCCTTGACCGTTAACTTAGTGGCATCGGAATCGTCAGGGGTTATGAAAGACCTGGGAACTCCATAGTTGTCATCCTCTCGTCCCCTGCTTTTCTAGCTCGGCCGGGATCGGTATCAGTGATTGCTATTTGGTTTCTTCCTTGGTGACCAAATTCGGGTTCTTTGATGTCGAGAGTGCGGATATCGGGGCCACTTCATCGATTGTGAACATCTCTTTTGCGGCCGGTTGCTCTTCGTACAGTGTCTTGATCCCTACTAGTGTTGGGAATTTCAACACTGTCGAGGGTACCACCCTCATGTTGTGAATCCATGGCCTCCCGAGCAGAGCATTATATCTCATATCTCCTTCGATCACGTAGAACTTTGTTTCCTGAACGGTTCTGACGGTGTTCACTGGTAGTGTTATCTCCCCTTTAGTGGTCTCACATGCCATGTTGAATCTGTTTAAAACTCGGACTGCAGGCACAATTTGGTTTTGTAGACCCAGCTGCTCTATGACCCTCGATCTGATGATATTGGTCGAGCTACTTGGATCAATTAACACATGCTTAACTCGAGATTTATTTATGAGTACAGACACTACCAGTGCATCAATGTGTGATTGCATGATGCCTTCAGCGTCCTTGTCATTGAAAGATACGGTTCCTTCTGGCACGTAATCTCGAGTCCGTTTTCCCTTGTGATGGACACTTTGGTGCGCATTAACATCGGCCCCTGGGGGACGTCGATCCTACCAATGATCATGTTAATGACGTGTTGTGGTTTCTCTAGCTCGATATGCTTATTGGAGTCCCTATTCCTGAAGTAATTTTTGGCTCGATCGCTTAAGAACTATCGGAGGTGTTCGTTGTTGAATAACCGGGCCACTTCCTCTCCCAGTTGTCCGCAGTCTTCAGTTTTATGGCCGTTTGTGCCATGATTTTTACACATTAGGTTGGGGTTCCTTTGGGCAGGGTCAGACTGTAAAGGTCGAGCCCACTTGGTATTTTTGATGCGTCCAATGACAGATACGATGGCAGCAGCGTCGACGGTGAAGTTGTACTCTGATAACATCGGCACTTCCTTAGGCCCATGGGCCTGTCAAAACCGCTTTCGCTTCCCTGGTTATTTTGACCTCGTTCGCTTCTTATTTCGTTTCTCACATGGTTTCATCCAAAACCATTACTCCTTCGATCTCCATTGTATGGTTGACACCAGTCTCTATTCGATCTTGGTTCACGATCAATGTCTCTTTTGGATCTGTCACTAGCTCTGAGAGGATAAAAAGACCCGGAAGGGTCCCTGAGCTGATCATCTTCAAACTTGATTTTTGATTGGTAGATATTATGGACGTCAGCCCAAGTTACCCCCGGGTATTCTATCAGATTTTGCTTCAACTATTGTGAAGCCAATAAGCTTCGAGTATTGAGTCCTTGGGTGAAGGCCTGAACGGCCCAATTGTCCACGACCGGAGGCAGGTCCATTCGTTCCATCTAAAATCGGGACACGAATTCTCTGATCATCTCATCATCTCTTTGCTTCAATTTGAAAAGGTCTGACTTCGTGGTCTCGACCTTGATGGTTAACAAGCGCAAAAAACACACTTAAATATGCTCGCTAGTCGAATATAGTATAATATAATATCATATCCATAGGGATTGGAGTTAAACAATATTATCGTAGTTTGTAGCTAGATTGCCTCCAAGATAATCAATAGTTGAGAATTATGTGATCAAAAACTAAAATTAACTAAGAATCTAGAGCTAATTGACTATGACAATCGCAACAAAGTCAGCAAGGAAGATATCAATGGGAGAAAACAGGGGTTGATTGGATAGGTGCGAGATAATTGTCTGGGATTTAACTCTAGTTATTCACTACTAATGTTCAAGTGAGTCTCTCGAATTCACTCAATTATTAGTTCAAACTTTTCGTAGAAACTCCTCTCTCGATTAAGTCTCAACCTCACAATAGGAACCAATTTAAGCTCGGTGAAGATATGCAAGAATTTGTAATGGATTGGTCTTTAGGAGAACCTCTTCGATTATCCTCCTAACTAGGTTTAATCAATGATTTAGCTAGCCTCTTTCGATTACTAAGAAGAATTAATGAACTCAACCAACAAGATAATGCAAAAATATTACAAGTTATGCCTCTCTCGAATACATGAACATGTGAACATAGATGCAACAATTAAGTCACCCAAAATGATTCAATACATAAAAACTAAAGTTAATATCCATACACAAATATCAATACACCAAATCCATACGATCAGAAATCGAGAAACAACTGCGACAGCTGAGGAAGGAAAGAAATCTCCATGAGAATATAGTAAAGGTTGGACAATCCTCAACCAAAGAAATTATGGATGAAGATGATGATAATCTGGATTTTGCTGCAAGAGAAGCAGCCCAACAACAAGAAAAAGTTTCATGAGATGCTGAGGAAGCAGCTCTTCAAAATGCACAACTTGTTTATGAAGAGGAGAGGGGTCACTAACTTAATCAAAATCAACGCATGGGTGCAGATCAGTTTGGAATTATACATTCCGGAGATGAAAGACCACTTGGTGATTATGCTAGACTGGTATACAAGCAAGGATTGTCAAGTATTAGACCACCTCTAGTTACAGCGAACAATTTCGTATTGAAGCAAGGGTTGCTCCGAACTCTTCAAAATTGTTATTGTCGAATCACTCATGTTATGATCTTCTACATCCTGGGTCTTCTGTTCCGTCATCTGGCTTATGTTCTTCATGTAGCATACAGATCGAATGACTCTATGAAATTATGTCGATACTTCCACATATTATGGGTAACGTAAGAGACATATCTATTTTTCCCCCAGGGAATCTTTAGAATTGTCTTTAGAGGGAAGATGAATGAAGATCCAAACACACATCTGATGGACTTCGAGGAGATTTTGAACACCTTTTAATGCAATGGTGTTTCACAAGATGCAGCTTACTTAAGGGAATTCCCCTTCACACTCAAAGATGACACAAAGCATTACCTTAGAAGCTTTCCCAAAGGATCAATTAGAACATGGGAGGAGATGACCAGAAAATTTCTTGATAAATATTTCTCCTCAGCTAAGACGGGCAAGTTCAGAAGAGAAATCTATAACTTCTGCTAGAAAGATACTGAAACTGTGTTTGAAGCATGGGAGAGGTTCAAGGAATTAATTCGAAAGTGTCAACATAGCGGAATTGAACTCAAGATGCAACTCCAGGATTCTTGGGATGGTTTGACACCAGCCTCACGTAGAACATTGAGTAATGCAGCTAGAGGCTCTTTGATGAAGAAGACACCACATGAAATAGTAACTATTCTCGATGAATTGTCTAAAGATGCAAACCAGTGGCCCTTTAAAAGTGCTAAAAAAAGAAGGGTGAACGGTGTTCACCAGGTTTATGCTGACACATCGGTGCAGGTACAGCTTGATGCAATGGCAAAAGAGATAAGGAAGCTGTCTTCAGCTGCAATACAGAGCAAGAATCACGTAGCTTGTGATATATGTGGAAGAGGACACCCTACTCATGAGTGTCAGGCCCCAACGGAGGAAGTACATGTTATGGGAGATTATAACTTCAATGCAATGGGTCAAAAACACCCCGGTTTTTCATGGAGTTCACCTGGGCGTACTGCAAATGTATGGCAACAAAACAACTCCAGATTCCTGGGACAAGGAGCTCCAAGCTTCCAAAATCAGCAAAGGCAAAAGTTTCAACCTCAACAATCCAATCAGCCTGGGCTAGAAGATCTGATGAAGTCCTTTATTGTCAAGACAGATGAGAGGTTAGATGCTTATGGTGCAGCTATCAAAGAACTTGGCACAAGGTTGCGAAACTTGGAGAAGCAAGTGGGACAAATTGCCACCATATTGTCTGAAAGGATCTAGGTACTTTGCCAGTTAATACTGAAAGAAACCCCAAGGAGATGGTAAATGTTGTAACTCTGAGAAGTGGACAAGTAGTAGAGCCCACCCCTATCCAGAAAGAGGGGATACCTGAAAAAGAAAGTGGGGAGCAGCTGAAAAATGAAGTTGATAAGAAGAAGAAAGGTAAGAAGGGAACTGAGAAAAATAAGAAGGAAGAGAATTCAAGAAGGGATAAATCTAAAGAGAGCAAGCACATGCCTGCTTTACCTTTTCCCCAAAAGCTTTATAGAGAGAAGCTGGACAAGCAATTTGAGAGATTTATGGATATGCTGAAACAAGTTAATGTAAATTTGTCATTCACAGAGGTTCTCTCCAAATGCCAGCTTATGCAAGATTCTTGAAGGAAATCCTGACAAAGAAGAGAAAGATAGAAGAAACATCAGTAGTCAAGCTCACAGAGCATTGCAGTACAATCTTGCAAAACAAACTCCCACATAAGTATGGAGATCCAGGGATTTTTACTATACCTTGCTCTTTAGGCTCTATTTCTTTATGTGATTCTAATGCCTCAATTAATATAATGCCTTTGTCTATTTATAGAAAGATGGAGAGTGAGATTGGAGAGATAAGGTCGGTATCAAAATCTTTGCAGCTGGCTGACCAAACAACTATGATACCGAAGGGGATAGTGGAAGATGTTTTAGTGCGGGTAGATAAGTTTGTATTTATTGTAGATTTTATAGTAGTGAATATGGAGGAGAATAAGGAGGTCCCTCTCATCTTAGGAAGACCATTCTTAGCAACGGGCAGACCTATCTTAGACATACACGAGAGAAGACTCATGCTTAGAGTGGGTGAGGAGAATGTGACTTTTGAGATGAATGTAGATATGGGGGTGAAGAAGGAGACGCCAACTGCAAATGTTGAGTGGAAATTAAAGAGCTCAAAAGAAAAGGCTGCAACGAGTGGAAAAGATAAGTGTGGGGTGTACCCCAAGAAGGCTGAGAAGAAGCTGTCTGCATTGGTTCGGGCACGTGGAATTGAGCCCGACTTCGACTCAGACCCCGACTGAAAGTTCAGGGAAGTTCCTTTACCTTATGCTTTTTAATTGTATGTCATGGGGACATGCCACAACTTAAAGTGTGGGTGGGGAAAATTTTATGTTGTATGTATATGTGTTAGTAATTTAGGTTTGTTGTTTTAGTAATTAAAGAAAGAAAAATGAGAAAAACCATAAAAATTTAAAATTTTTGACTTTTCCCCGACGATGGATATCATTCGACGAGTTTCTTGAGGGTTTAAAGTCGAAAGAAAAAGACAAAAAGATTTTATTTTGCTAGGTAGTGTAATAATTCCCCCTTGATTTTTCTTTGTGCCGCGGTTCTTTTCCAAGAGTTTTGTTTGAACTGGGTGTAGTTAGTTTTTGTTTTGTAGAATAGTAGGAAACCTTGTGCTATGGTTTGAATTGAAAGCAATATCTCTTGACTTGGTTAGGCCTTGAGAATAGTGAGTGCTTTAGTTGTGTCGCTTAGACTCAGTTTTTGACTCTTGCATAAGTACCTTAAATTGTATGAACTTAACTTTGCTTAATTTCTTTGACTAGAGTGTATTGATAGTCCAATCTTGAGTGAGCTATGTGCCATGTGTGTGTGACGTTCTGTGTATTCTGTGTATTGCATTTGATGTCTAGAACTTGCCCTTCAAAGTGAAATAGTAGTTTTGTTCAGTCTTGGAAGTGATTTAGGTATTTCTTTGTTGAACCAGCTATATGCTTTTACCCACCTAATTGTGATGTATCTTAGTTAACCCCTTTGAGCATGTATTCCTGTTTCTTTGGAAATCACATTATAAGCCTTATCCATTTGTTTGAATTAATCATATATTTGAACCAATTACCTCTCGTAAGCACTTAAATTTGTTATGAATTTTGTAAAAGTTAAAGTGTGGCGTGGTTGGTTTGGCTTTTGAGTGGAGCTAATGAAATAAGAAAGAATGTGCATTGAGTTGAAAAAAATAAGAGCCACTTGAATTGAAAAAGAAAAAATATAGTTGTGTTGTTGTGCAAAATATCCTTCGGTAGTGGTAACTCTTGATGTAAATGAGCTTAAAGAAGTAGGGAGTTAATGCGTATTGGTGATAAGGTGGAGTTATGGTTTGACATAAGTGTGGGGTTCTTGATTGTTAAAATTGTATGTATTAAAGTGCATAGGGAGATGTAGTCACTCTTATATCTAAATGTATCCTACCCGTCCTGCAGCCTACGTTACAACTAATGAAAGTCCTACTTGATCTTTGACTGAATGAGCTCGATTAGTAGAGTAGTACACTACGGGCAAGCCTATGGTTCATCATTTGTGGCATATGAATGTTATTTCTGAGAGTCAGTGAATTCTTTCTATACTGAGTTCCTAACTGTTCTTAATACCTATTGTGAGTGGAACTAATCTCTCTTGTTGTGAGCGCACTTGAGTCACGAAGGACGGTAATGCTTGACCTCTATGTTAGAGTAAGTGAGTAGGTTATGCATAATGCGTGGTGCTTTTGAGTCAACTCTTGAGGCGAAGATGTTAAACTATTGTGCTTGCTCTATTTTAAATATTCTTGGTATAATGAGATAGGAGAGTGGTTTGGAAAAGGTCGTGTCTATATAAGGTGTAGTTGATTGCTCGAGGACGAGCAATGGTTTAAGTGTGGGTTGTTGATGGTGGGCTATAATCTCGTGTTTTAGTCTCTTATTGCACTCTAATTTGCTGCACTTTAATTGAGTTTGAGCTTTAATCGCTAGCGTTTTGCATTAATTGTGTGTTTTATGCCTTGTAGGAGGATTCCGAGCTATGTGAATGTTATGGAATGAATTAGAGTGATTTGGAGCTTTGAAGTCTGAGTGAAAGCCCAAGGGATTAAGCCGGGATCGCTTTCGGGCGTCGAAAATCACGGCTGGATATAAGAAAGCAAGAAAAAATCCATACTTTGAGAATTTTCCACACCCGCAGCGCGTGAGGCGCCACATCTGTGCAAATTTTTGCTCCCGCCAAAATTACAAGCTGTCTGAAGTTTCCCACTACTGCCCCGCCTCGCGCATTGCCCCATGCGGCACGCTTGTGCATTTTTTACAGAGCCACAATCCTATTTCGTGTAGGAAAAATTATTTTCGTCTGGGCCCGACGTTACTTGGTATAAATACACGTAGAAGCGTTATTTTTGGGACTTTTGACACATCTAAAACCTAAGGAGGAGGTGGAGAAGAGAAAGTACAAGGAATTCATCATTCAATCCTCACTCAAGACAAGAGTTTGGATCATTTTATGTTTTTCTTTATATTTGTGAAGAATTACTCCATGTCTATGGAGTAGTTCTCTTTAGGGATTGATGAATTTGGTGTACTGATATTTGTTTGTGGATATTAACTATAGTTTTTATGTATTGAATCATTTTGGGTGATTTAATTATTGCATCTATGTTCACATATTCATGTAATCAAGAGAGGCATAACTTGTGAAATTTTTGCATTATCTTGTTGGTTGAGTTCATTAATTCTTCTTAGTAATTGAAAGAGGCAAGTTGAATCATTGATTAAACCTAGTTAGGAGGATAATCGAAAGAGGTTCTCCTAAAGACTAATCCATTATGAATTCTTGCATATCTTCACCGAGCTTAAATTGGTTCATATTGTGAGGTTGAGACTTAATCGAGAGAGGAGTTTCTACAAAACTTTTGAACTAATAATTGAGTGAATTCAACAGACTCACTTGAACATTAGGAGTGAATTAACTAGAGTTAAATCCCATACAATTTTTTTTACACCAAATCCATCAATCCATAAAGAGAACTACTCCATAGACATGGAGTAATTCATCACAAATATAAAGAAAAACATAAAATGATCCAAACTCTTGTCTTGAGTGAGGATTGAATGACGAATTCCTTGTGTTTATGCTTCTCCACCTCCTCCTTATCCTCATTTAATCTTAGATGTGTCAAAAGCCCCGAAAATAACGTTTTTACATGTATTTATACCAAGTAGGGTCAGGCCCAGACGAAAATACATTTTCCTACGCGAAATAGGACTGTGGCTCTGTAAAAATATATAGGCGCGCCGCATGGGGCGACGCGCCAGGCGAGCGGCAGTTGGAAACTTCAAACAGCTTGTAATTTTGACAGGAGCAGAAATTTGCACATATGCGGTGCCGCACGCGCTGCGAGTGTGGAAAATTCTCAGAGTATTTTCTTGCTTTTTGATATCCAGACGTGGTTTTCGACACCCGAACATGATCCCGACTTAATCCCTTGGGCTTTTACTCAGACTTCAAAGCTCCAAATCAATCGAATTCATTCCATAACATCCACATAGCTCGGAATCCTCCTACAAGGCATAAAATACACAATTAGTGCAAAACGCTAGCGATTAAAACTCAAACCTAAATAAAGTGCAGTAAATTAGAGTGCAATAAGCAACTAAAACACGAGAATATAGCCTACCATCAATGGCCCGGTGTGTACTTTCACGAAGGCGTCTGCAAGCATAGCCAACAAGTCAATAGAATTAGGGGGTAAGTTGTGACTCCAAATAGCTCCTTTTGACAAGGTCTCTCCGAACCTTTTCAGTAGGACGAATTTGATCTCATCATCTTCCAAGTCGTTCCCCTTGATGGCGTATGTGTAGGAGGTCACATGTTCATTTGGATTAGTTATTCCGTTGTACTTAGAAATTTCAGGCATGCAGAACTTCTTTGGGATCGGCTTCAGAGCTGTGCTTGGAGGGAAAGGTTTTTTAACAAACTTTTTGGAATCCAAGCCCTTCAATATCAGTGGTGCTCTTGGAATTTGGTCGACCCTGGAGTTGTAGGTTTCTACTTTTTTGTCATTGGCTTTGATTTTCTTTCTCCCGATTCCACCCGTTTTCTCAGTTGCTCAAGCATCTTTATGATTTCGGGGTTGGTCCAGGGTTCAGCTTCACTCGGCCTTTCTATGATTGGTTCATTTCTGGGAGCGCTCTCCGGGATGGTTAGGGCTCGACTCTGTTGGGGGCACAGCTTTGGTTCTACAACTGGGCTATTGCTGCAACATTTCAAAGATTACTCGCAAGTTGATCCCATCATCTTCGTCGTCGTGTGTATTTTGGGCCACCGATCGGGCTCCCCATGGTTGCTATTCTCAGGATTGGTAAGCAAGTTTGCATTGATGGCCACATGTGAGTCAACGTCGATCGGGTCTACGGCCGGAACTCCGTGGGGATTGACAGGGGGCACCTCGTTACTAGGTACCACATCGTTGTTCCCGCCATGGTGGCCAAACTCAGCATCTACGTTCAAAGGGGCAAACTGAGAGTTCGACATTTTGAATTTTGACCTGAAATTAAAAGCACAAAGAACAAGTGTAAAATAGGGTGTGTTGTGGAAGTTTATATCAAATTGCCACTATTATCCTTAGCCCGATGGTGGGCGCCAAGCTGTTTACCCTAAAAAATAAATAACAATTAAATTCGTAAGTGGTTTTAAGGATATGCGGATTAATTCAATACAAACGATAAATTGCATTAGATTAAACAAATAGAGGACGTAATAAATAGCCAAACCGCTAAATGGAGGGAAATTGCGGACTTGACAACAGCCCTAATAAAATATTTGCCCTCGATCCCGGACTCACAACAACTAAGCACTGATGAACATAAGTGAGAACTTTGAATGACATAGATAATAGTATATTGCCTTGATATGCGTGTTACAATCTCCTTAATGGATAATTAGACCCCCGGCCCCCTCTTTATATAGTAGGGGAGTCTTATTCTAAATACTGTTCCATAAAAGGTAAAAATCTTCCGGTTAACCAATCACCGGATTCCACGCCGTGATATCCGGCTGGTCATGAATATCATGGCCTATTGGTGGTCGTGTTCAATTGCCTTCTCTCCGAGGTCTTTGGAATTCGAATCGAACCCGGGGTCATCGCCCTGATACTCCCGAGTCCGGGCGCTTTGCCTGGTTCTCAACTCGAGGAGATCCTTGCCTCGATTCCCGTCCCTTGTGATTACGTCTCTTGCTGCATTTACTTTATTGAAAACTGAGGCGTCCCATGGGCCCGGTTTCACCCGTATACAATGCAAATACTTAAATAGAGCGGTTAGATCTTTACAGTTTTCATATTTTTTAGATAAACACCAGACGCTTCAAGCTAGTCATACTATGGCCGCACGACCATTGTGCGCCTAGATTTCTTATTCGTGCTAAGTGCACTTGCCGCGTTGCATTGCCATTCAGCTAGCCATCTCTTCGCTTCATGGGCGTGTAGTGGAGCCAAATCGAGCCGCCTCAACTTTGCAAAGTTTCAAACCTACATCTTAGGGTACGGTCACGGCATGTCCCCATTAACTCCAGCATCTTTTAATTACCGAGGAAATTAAAATCCCTTTTTGCTACAGTATTGACCTCAAATTCACTTCCAATTAATTCCTGCATATAAATCATCATGCACAGCTAAAGTCAAGCCTCACACTTAATTCTCAATATGAAATATCAACTAGATAACAAAAGCTTAAAACAAAGTGAAAAGTACATAGCAACTTGTGGGGCATTACATTCTTTCCCTTTAAGAACATTACCCCTAATGTATTTTTGGTCATAATAGAATAGAGATCTGAAATAGATGTGGGCACCTTGCAAGCATGTCTTTCAAAGTTGTCTAGGTCACCTCTTCGGTTGAGTAACTCCTTCGAACTCCAACAAGGGCAAGCATTCTTCCTAGTTTTCATCAAAATCAATAGTGCATGCTTTCAAATTTTCCTCGGGAACCTAGATGGTCTTCTAAGACTGGACATCTATCTAATGAAGGAAACATGTGCTCAAATTAACTTTAGTTCCAATTAGGCCTTCCTGACATGCTTTCCAAAACTGCACAATGAACTTTGTACTCCTCTTTGAGATGATCGATATTGGTATCTCTATGTAACACGACTATTTCCCTTAGATAGATTTAGCTTGAGCAAGTACGCATAGTCATATTCTTTTATCCTTAACACGCTCCACTAAAGATGACTATGTGCCAGCATGCAAGCCATCAACTCTCAATTTCTCGTCTGATATAAAAAAAATCCCCGGTTTGTCAAACCTCTAATATTTTTGGCTAATGGACTCTCTACAACCGTTAGGTGACCCATACTTTCCATGGATTTCCTGCTTAGGATGTCGGAGACAATATTCACCTCTCTTGGATGATAGAAGTGCAATCAAAACTTTCAACAACTCAAGCCATCAAAAATTCAGTTCTTTTTGCTATGGTTGCCTACCCTATAGCCTCAATAACTTTAATCACCAAAGATCATCCTCTTTTGAGATGGTATCAACCCCAACTCACTTCCAATTCATACTTAAGGTACAAATTAGTGGTGGCAAAACGGATAAAAGAAATAGTTACCTATCCATATTATCCGCTAAAAAATTGGTTGGATAATGAATTTTTTTAAAACGAGTCAACTATAGATAAAAATCATATTATTCACTTAGAAAATGGATAACCAATGGAATAATTAATGCGTTTAACTTTTACATTTGTAAAGACTGGAGTTGGGGGTTCCTCAAGCTTGAGAAACTAGGAATTCTCCTTAAAGAGATCATATTCAAGAAGCCATGGATAATATAGATATCCATATTATTTGTCGATTAATCCATTTTTTTATCCGCATTAAATATGGGTTGGGTCGGATAACTTATTGATTTTTTACATTATCCGTTTTGACCCGCTCATATCCGACCCGGCCAGACCTGCAAGTTTGCCACCACCAGTACAAATCATCATTCACAACCAAAATGAAGCCTCACATTTAACTCTGAACATGCATTATCAACAAGACAGTGAATTTGATCAAAGCTTAATAACAAGTCAAATATATTTAGAAACTTGCGAGCATTACATAAATTGTATATTTGTATGTAGATTTTTATATTAATTATTGTAGAGGTATTACTGATACTAAAACGAAAACAAAATCTATATATTAGTAGTACGAGACAGTATTGGGATAGACGCATTGTAAATGCTGAAAAATCTAAAAGTAAAAGCTTAGATAGTGTACGTAAATAATGAGAGGTATAGTAAGACTACAAGTTGGTTATTATTATGATCTTCTTTGATTACAAGTTACTGAATTAGTTGGAAGAATATTTGTTAGAAGATAAATGTGAACTTCAAGCGACTATCAAACTTTTCTTTGTAGTGTGTTTCGAAAATAATAACATATTTTTATATTAAAAAAAGTTTAGTTTTAAACTTTTGTTTCAATCTTAATGCCTTGATTTTATAGTCACAGAAATATCTATGCCATATTTCAGACCACAAATTTAAAAAAATCTTTTTTTTTTATTTATTAAACTTTGTATCTATTCAAATGCCTTCACGTAAAAATAGGTCGAAAGGTATAAGAACTTCTTGTTTTTACGTCTTGAGTCCCTCTAGTAAGCATTTGACAGCATTATGGGTTAAAACACATTGTAAGATGATAACATACATTTCTTTTATTATAAAACATGCTAAATGTCAACCAACTTGACCATGGATCAAGTGATCACCAACGCATATTAAAAATATGATCTCCATGCATGAGACATGATCAAAGGAATACGGCATTCCCTTTTCCCCCTTTTGGGCGGAGGAGAGGGTATTTTCTTTCGGTCACCTATAGTTTGAGATGCATAAAGAAAGAAAAGGAGAGCAATTGAGTAGAAAGCAAGCAAAATAAAAGTCGAACTTTGGGGGTCTTTTTTGGGATGTCAAGGCAAGCATCTATGCCTTAATATGGTAATTATATTAGCGTATAAACATACCCTGACACGCACAACTACAAGCTACTTATAAAATACAAATATTTGAAGAAACATTAGATAGGAGTTATGATCGCTTTACACTTTTTTCCTATCGTGTTTGCATTTCTTCAATCACACATCTATCCGAGGCAATCAAAGAATCTAATCTTCCAGATATGAGGTATTATATATTAGTCAGTACCACTTTAAAACTTCTTGCTTCTAGCTCTTGCTGCTGTTGCATGTTTGCGCCACTACTAAATAACTAATAAGTGAAACTAGCTCAATATTAGCTCAAGAGTCATAATTACCAGCTATACTTCTCTTAAAATCTTTGAAATATCTATTTTCCAGGAGAGACAGATCCGACATCCAGAAGTTTTTATATCGCCAGTAATAATAGAGGAGGGGATCATGAAAAGTCTATCTCATCATTACTCAGTGCTATACGTTTTAAGCCTTCTTCTGGGGTTTGCACCTTTCTTCATCGTAAATACTGGTATGTGCATTCCGCTCATTACCTACAAAATCCTTTGTGATATTGTAATGGCCTTAGGTATCTGCTTTCTTCAGAAACAGGTTATCTTGTCACCTTACTTCACTAACTTTCACCTTCAAAATGAAGAAGGTTATTTCCTGGTAAAAGTTTAACAACGCGCATTTGAAAAGAAGCATTTATTTTACTTTTGGATAAACGTTCTCCATATCTATTCAGGGTCGGCTGGAGCCTAAACTTAGGGCCCAAAATCTATAAATAATATTTTATAATTATGCACTATTGATATAATTTTTAAATTATTTGGTTAAAATAATTATAGCTAAAAATTTTATACATCTTAGATTGTAGTTACTAGTTGTTTCCTCACTCTAACTCGTCCCAACTTAAATTGATCTTCTTACAATGTTAGTTTACAACAATTTTTCTTTAAGTGTCTTTGCAGACATTTTTCAAGCTACTTTGATAAGTAACTATTAAAATTAGTCCTTAACTTTGAATGACTCTTGAAATATAGTAGTTACTATAGTATTATTTTTTTAACTTATAATTAGAATTAAAAGTGCTAAGAGAAACTGTACAAGTAAAAGAATACTCTAATTGGCAAACTCAATCAGGTAAAAAGTGTTAATTCAATTATCTTTAACAATTTCTATATCAGTTGCCTCGGTTGAAAACGTTTTTCAAAACTAAATCAATAAAGTTCAACATGATAACACAAGAGAGATTAAACAAATTGGCTAGACATTTACAACTTTAGATTTCGATAAATTATAAGAAAAAAAATAATTAAAAAAAATTAAGACCAATCTTTTTATTTTCGTCTTAGGTCCCATATTAAATCGAGCGGTCCCTGTATCTATTAATTGTGTTGACATTGTACGTACTTACTGCTTTTTTTTTATTATTATTATTATTTTTTTTTGCTAAATAGTTACTGCATTATTTGTATTTGTGTGAATGCAGATGCTAGAAAATTAAGTGGAAGGGATAACGGCCCGCTACAAGTGTCAAAAAGTTCAGAAGACATTATTGAATCATCAGAAATCAATGGCTTCGACGTGTATTTAGCTTCAGAGGATTCGTCGAATTCAGGACCTTATGGTGTCAGTTCTCCCTTCAATTTGCCACCTTATGATTCTCTTCCTCCAGTTCCAGATACTCCTCCTTTCTGTCTTTATCCTCCTTCACCTTTCGCTCTTCAACCTCCACCCAGTGGCAGTTCTAGTAACGGAGGCCCAATTATAAACCCACCTCCAAGCCCATCATCCACTATCATCCCTATCCCACCCCAACAATATGTTCCTCCTATAATCATTCCCAACCCACCCCAATATTTTGAACCTAGTCCTCCCACAACAACTGTTCCAACCCCAACAGGACCCATTCTCAGCCCACCAAGTTACTATGTTCCAATTAGCCCACCCACTGGGCTTTTTCTTCCACCAGTGATTTACCCACCTCCGGCGGTGCCTCCACCGCCACATATAGCGCCGGCCACGGCTCTATGGTGTGTGGCAAAGCCGTCAGTGCCAGACCCAATCATTCAAGAAGCCATGAATTATGCATGTGCATCTGGAGCAGATTGTGACCAGATTAATCCCAGTGGATCATGCTTTCAGCCCAATACTTTATTTGCGCACGCCTCTTATGCCTTCAATAGTTACTGGCAGAGAACTAAGGTGGCTGGTGGCACTTGTGAATTTGGAGGCACGGCCATGCTTGTCACAGTCGATCCTAGTGAGTTCCTACGAAATTATTGCAACATTAAAGCAATTGAATTTTACTCACTATAACAGCAAAGTCATAATAAAACTATTCTTTTGTCATACAACCATTTTGCCAGACTCCTAATGGTTTTCATTTTCTTCCTTGAACAGGTTATGATGGATGCCAATTCGTCTATAACTGAATGGATGATTTTATTTTTTGTTGTTTCATACTACGAGGAATAGTTCAAGAAAAGGTTATGATACCCATCCGAAATTTTGTAATTTTGAACACGATTTTCAGGTGGATGCATGCCAGAGTGTGGATTACGTACTCCAAATTCTCTTCCGTCTAGGATTAGAAACAACACGTCTTTCCTTGACGAATACTTCTCTCTTCTTATAGTAATTTGAAATTGAAAATGGAAATGTAATTGCAAATATCATTAATGGGATTTAACATTATCTTTATTTTTGTAATAGTACTACTTAATAAATTAAAAATATAGCAGCTTATTAACTTACGCACTTGCGTCCTATCAAAAGTTAACATATTATTTCCAGACCAAAGAAAGAATGTAACATCGGTGTTGCAGTCGGTCATTGCGAATCTTATTTTGTTTCTCTAGCACGTGCTTGGATATCTTTTATTTCTTTCCTGTATCTTTATCGCATGCACGTCCGCGATGAATTCAGTGCTATAGCCTATAACTTTATGCATGTCCCCTTTCTTTTTCTCTCTTTTGTCTCGTCCTTATTTTCGAACTAAGTGTACGAACGGTATGAAAGTACAGAAGGGATGAATTATCGATTTTTCTTTTTATACTTTAAGTGGTTGACTCGTTTACTAATTAGTCGACTGAATGTAAGAATACAATATAAATAAAGCAGAAATAAAAAGTAGGAATTAAAGACACTAGGATTTTTATACTGGTTCGGATTTAATGTGAATCCTACGTCCAGTACCTTTGGGTTGCAAGTGTGTTCTCTTTCAGTATTTGAAGTTTCTCGATACAAGAGAGTTGATGTAGCTTTATACCAACAGCTTAATCACTGTCACTTCTCGCTTTTCGATACAATGCCTCACCAGTATTTTTCTCTCTTTCTTCTCTCACTAATTATACAGTAGATCTAGAGTGAACTATAATGCTTGTTTGGAGTAGAACAAAAAGAGTGATAGTGGTTTGCTCCAAGTATGTGTTGCTCTCTTGAGACACTTTGTTTTATACTTGAGCTTTTTGGCTTTGGCGAATCTTTGGCAAACAGTTGAACAGATTTGCAGTCCCAAGGGAATTGATTCTCAAAATTTAATATGTTGTGATTCATTCCAAGAATAAATACAGCGCTTCCATAGACGATCCATGACTTCCGGTCATTTCCTTATTGGAGAGGAGATTTGTTATAAATTCTCTTTAAGTTGTTCCTTGATTCATGGGATTGATAGCCTTCCTTTATTGAGTCATATCCTCAGCAATCAAGGCAGCAAGAAATCTTAATCTTTCCTTTATTGACTCATATCTTCAGTAATCAGGGCCGCGGGAAATCTTAGTCCTTCAATCGTTATCGCTTCAATCATTAATCTTCCTTACTTGCTTCCGTTGACACATCTTTGCCTCGATTCTTTTACTTCTTTCTTTCTTGACTTTTTCCATACTTGAATGATAGATTTAATTTGCTTGAATCCTACGTTTTATCTCTTGTGATCCTGCACCACAGTAATATATTATTTTTCATCATTGAAACTTATATCTAACAATCTCCCCCTTTTGATGATGACTAAATAACATATAAAAGAAGTTTACTTCCCTGTTATAGTCGATGCTTGTTTTGCTGTAGTCGACTTCTTAGTTGGCTTCCATGGTGTGGAAGTCGGCTCCCCCTCAAAAGGTGCCGATGTTTTTCCTGCACTTGTAAACTTATATACTGCAGTCGACTCCCTCTCAAAAAGTTCTGATATTTGTCCTACACTATAATTTAACCTTTCTCCCCCTTTTTGGCATCAGCAAAGAGGGGATATACATATAAAAAAATAATATAACATTGCAGATAAATACAAGCAATTTAGGCAAATATGTGCAGTTATAGGCATGCAGAGTTAGCAAAACAACCAAAGACTGGTGAACCAATCCAAAACACCAAAAAAAATATTGTCTAAAACATCCACAACTAACAACGTAAGAGATAAGTGAGAGTGTTGCAAATCGCCTCCTTCAGACGATCAAAGCTAGCATTTGCTGAAACTGACACCCTATTAATCATGTCATGTACTTCCTTGAAGGCTATTTCTGCATTTTCTGCTAACTTGAGAATTTTGACCCTTATCTTTGAAACATCGGACCCTGTCTCTTTGGAGATGGCATGAATGGTTCCAATAGTCGATTGAGTTGCAGCAAGAAGGTCCTTGATAATGGTTAGCTTGTTGTCAACGGCAGTCAATTTTTCTACAAGATCAGGATCACTTAAACCATGATGGAAACTAGAGACTTTGACCTTTGAATCAGGCTGAACATTCTTGATTTCTCCCTCCTGCTTTTTCATTCAGGAACCCTTAACACAGACATACCCCATACTGGTAAAGGCTCTTGAGTTGTAGGATTTGCTGGTAGAGACAAAAGGGTATTCTGAGATAGAGATGTTGTGGATTCCCAAAAGATGAGTGATAACCATACCATATGGTAACTAGTGGGGTCATCAGCACTTTCAACCATAAAATTTATTACCCACGAGGACAGTTTGATTTTTAAGCTTGGTTACTAGACAGTAGACAAGAAAAGTGTCTCGTTGAGAGTAAGTGGAGAATGAGCCAGTGCGAGAAAGAAGAGTAATTGTTACAACGTGGGCCAGAACTCGGGTTTCAAAACTAACATCACTGGGACCTAATTGGTTAGGGAGGGAATCAGAGGGACACTCGGCTACAGTGCTTGGCTTGATCAAAAGTAATTTTAAAGTCTTCAAGCTAGGTATTTTTTAAAACCATGGTGAAACTAGAGCACTTACATTGAAAAACTGAGTCAAATCACAATCAAGAAAGATGCATTTCCCTAGAACTTGGGGTTCTAACATATCAGGCTTGTTAGAATGGAGATTGGCATAGAACATCCTCACAAAAGGTTCATAGACTTTAGGATGGGGTAAAAAGAGGAAATTTGACCATCCTTGAAAATCAAACAGATCCTTTAACTTACATTTGAGGGCCTCCATGTCGTCAAGATCGATTACTCTACCATGGGCAATAAGCTTATCTTATAGGGCAATGAAGAAATCTCTATTAGGAGTATCCTATAAATTGAGGTCTAAATCTAGAGAACTTAAGAGGTCTACGTTGGAATTAGTCATACAGGAATTAGAAATAACACATAAGTCCTAATTTTTATGATTAAGTGAAATAATGTCAAGTAGTTCTCTCAAAGTGTAGAATCTATCCTCAAGCAGAGGCTTAGTTAAAATGTCTGCTAGTTGATCAATAGTGCTAACAAAAGATAATTCTATATCTCCCTTAATGACATGATCTCAGATAAAATGATGCTTAATATCTATATGCTTAGCCCTAGAATGATGCACAAGATTCTTTGAGAGGCATACAACACTATAATTATCACAAAATATTTGAATAGGTTTAAAAGATAATTCATTGTCACTCAGTTGATGAGATACCCAAAGTAATTATGCACAACAATGTCCAATGGCAATACTCTACCTCAGTTGTGGATAATGCAATTAAGCCTTGTTTCTTACTTTTCCAGGATACTAATGTTTTTCCCAGCAGTTGACATATTCCACTGGTTCTTTTCCTGTCTTCCTTATCACCTACAAGATCAGTATCTGAAAAACCTTCTAGTTTAATTGTTAGATCGTGGGTACCACAATCCATACGAAACAGTTCTGATGAGATAACGTGTTATTCTCTTTACTGTTGTCAGGTAAGATTCCTTAGGAGCTGACTGAAACCTGGCACATTTACACACACTGAACATAATATCTGATCGACTAGCAGTTAGATAAAGAAAGGAGCCAATTATTCCACGATATTTCGTTTCTTCCACTAGATTTCCCTTTTCGTCTTTGTGAAGACTTGTTTGATGGGCTCATTGGTGTACCGATTGCTTTAGCACTGCTCATGTTGTGCTTTTGATTTAATTCCTTTGTATATTTGGTTAGATAGATAAAATTTCCTTCCTCAGATTGTTGAATTTGAATTCCGAGGAAAAACATGAGTTCTCCCATCATACTCATTCGAACTCACTTTGCATGAGATTAGCAAATTCCTTGCACAAAAGAGAGTTATTACTTCCAAAATTAATATCATCAACATAGACTTGAATAATAAGGTTACCTCCTAATGATCTTATGATAAATAATGTAGTATCTACTTTATCTCTTGTAAATCCATGATCAAGTAGAAATGAGCTAAGCCTTTTGTATCAGATTTGAGGAGCTTGTTTGAGTTCATACAAAGCTTTAGTCAACTTATACACATGGTAAGGAAATTGTGAGTCTTCAAAACCAAGAGGTTGTTTTACATACACCTCCGATCCTCATCAGTAAAGCCATTTAAGAAAGCACTTTTGACATCCATCTAAAAAGCCTTTAAAGGATGCATATGCAAGAAGAATTTGTATTGACTCTAACCGTGGTACCGGAGCAAAAGTTTCATCATAGTCGACTCCTTCCTACTGTGAATATCCTTGAGCTACTAATTTGGCTTTGTTTCGGACTACTTTTCCATCTTCGTTCAACTAGTTTCTAAAAACCCATTTAGTTCCAACAATGGCAGCATATACTGGGTTAGGTAAGAGTTCTCAGACTTGATTCTTATCAAATTGATCGAGTTCATCCTGCATGGCTTGTACCAAGCTGGAGTCTTTTAAGGCTTCCTTAACTTTCTTTGGTTCAATTTGAGAGATACGTGCTACATTTGCCTTTTTCTTAAGAGCTCCCCCAGCTTTCATTCCTTCACTAGGATCCCCTATAATAAACTTTTGAGGATATTCTAGTTCGCTTCTCCACTCATTTGGACGTGTTCCAACTGCAGGAGTAGTTGACTCCTATTGTGGTTCAGGTTGATTACTAGCAGGTTCACTAGTCGACTCTGTGACTGCATCTATGCTATTAGTCGACTTTTATGACTTGTTTGCCTGTGATGCTTCTTGGCTGATATCTTCATCACCTGCAAAGATTCCTTTCTCGGTCGTAGTTTTATTTTCATCAAATATAACATTTCACTGATTCTTCTACAGATAAAGTATGTTTGTTATAAACTCTAAAAAATCTACTATTAACAGAGTAACCTAGAAAAATACCTTCGTCGCTCCTTGGATCAAATTTTCCAAGGTTGTCCTAACCATTATTGTGGATGACGCACTTACTGCCAAACGGATAAAAGTAGACTGTATTGGGCCGTTTGCCTTTCAACAACTCATATGGAGTTTTCTTCAATATGGGTCTTATTAGACAGCTGATGAGAATGTGACAAGTTGTGCTTACTGCTTCTACCCAAAAGTGATTTGGCAATGAATGTTCTATCATTGTTCTGGCCATATCTTGTAGGGTTCGATTGTTCCGCTCAACTACTCCTTTCTATTTGGGTGATCTTGGAGCTGAGAAATTGTGAGTGTAGCCTTGATCATTACAAAATTCTTCAAAGGCTCTGCTTTCAAATTCTCCTCCATTGTCACTTTGGATTGTTGTGATGAGATTCCCATTTTCTCTTTCGATTCTTTTACAGAAAATCTCAATTTTTTCCAAAGCTTCATCCTTATGGGATAAGAAAAACACCCAAGTAAAACGTGAGTAGCTATCAACAATAACAAAAGCATACTGTTTACCTTCAATACTGGCAATTTTAGTGGGTCAAAATAAGTCCATATGAAGCAATTGTAAAGGCTTGGTCGTAGAAACAATGTCCTTGGTTTGAAAGAGTTTCTAATTTGTTTACCAATCTGACATGCATCACATACATGATTTCTAGATAAACTGAGTTTGGGGAGGCCAATAACTAAATTGTGCTTGGAGAGTTTCTCAATTAGATGCATCCTTGCATGACCAAGTTTTTTATGCGACAACCACGGATCATCAGATATGGATGCTAAACAGATATGACTATCTAGATTTTCAATGCTATCAAGAATATAAACATTTCCATACCTTTTTCCTGGAAGTATGGTTTTACCTGAGTCATCTTCAATAGCACATCCTGTTTTCTTGAATTGAGTTCGTACCCTGAATCACATAGCTGACTTATACTCAAGAGATTATAGTTGAGTCCATCTACAAGGTATACTTCTACAAAATCACAATTGTTGCTGAATGGAACTGTGCCGGTGCCAAGTATTTTTCCTTTTGAATCATCACCAAATTTGACACTTCCTCCATTTGTTTTTGTAACTTCTTTGAACAAATTTTTGTCACCCGTCATGTGACTGTAACACGCACTGTCTAAATACCATTTTCCTTTGCGACTCTTTTTGTGGTGTTCCTTGCTTGTTTCATCTCATTCTATAAATAGTTTTCAGTGTCTTCTTTGCTTTCATCATCTAATATGTCTTCATCAGTCCAGCAACCAGAATATTTGTTCATACCATTTTCCAAAATAGTAATGAGGCACAGGTTTTCTGTTTCCTTTTATTTTGAGCTGTATTCATCACTCCAGCTTCCAAAGGATTTGTTTTTTTTAACCCTCGGGAGACTTTTCTTTTATGATCATGGCATTTCGCTTGAACATGTCCACACCTTCCACATTCAAAGCAGTTTACATCATTTTTGTCTTGTTCATTGTATTGCCTGGTTTGTCTGGATGACAACCTTCCCTTTTTTATGTTTCTTTATCTTCTCATCAATACGTTCATGTTTGTTGATACCATGGCAATTTCTTCTTCAAGAGCTTCTGGATCATCAACAATATCATTTTCAGGTCCTTCAATTGTAGTTTTAAAAGAAACTATTTTCTTCCTTTCTTCCTGATGCGTTTTCTTGAGATTGGTTTTCTCAAATGCTATGAGATCTCTTTGCAGTTCAGCATATAAAAGTTTGTCTAGATCTTGAGATTCGACTGCAACTTCTTTTGTCTGCCATGTGGTAGGCAAATTTCTCTGGATTTTTCGAACTTGATCACCACTTGAGTAAGGTTTACCAAAGGCTTTCAGATCACCAATAATTTTGCTAAATCTTGCACATATTTCCTTCATAGGTAACTTCCAGTTTGTCCCACATTTCTTTGGTGGTATCACAGCTTAAAATTTTCTCTTACTCTTCTCCACTTATAGCAATATGAAGCAAGTTTCTTACCTTAGCATTAACTTGAACGACAACCATTTGCTCATCTGTGTATTCATCTATATCTTTAGGATCAGCGGGTGGTTGAGCTGCTGCTGGCAGTCGATACTTTCACTTTCTGATAACACACCATACTTTAACATCATAGGATTTTGCATAAATTTTCATGCGTACTTTCCAGTGGGAGAAATGTTTTCCATTGAAGTATGGTGGCCTTACTTGCGATGTCCCTTCTTGAAAGAGTGCTCCAATATTTACTTGGTTTGTCATGATCTTTTCTCACTAGCTGTTAAGCAAATGATAAAATTTTGAGACCTACTCTGATATCGATTGAATGTACGGGGGGAGGGGGGTGAATTGTCGATTTTTCATTTTGTACCCTAAGTAGTTGACTAGTTTACTAATAGTCAACTGAATGTAAGAACAAAATATAAATAAAGCAACAATAAAATACACGAATTAAAGACACCAGTATTTTTATACTAGTTCGGATTCAATGTGAATCCTACATCCAGTCCCCATGGGTTGTAAGGGTGTCCTCGTTTAGTATTTGTACTTTCTCAATACAAGAGAATTGATGTAGCTTTACACCGACAACTTAATCACTATGTCCCTTCTCGATTTTTAATATAATGCCTCACCAGTGTTTCTCTCTCTTTCATCTCTCAATAATTACACAATAGATCTAGAGTGTAGTACAATGCTTGTTTGGAGTAGAACAAAATGAGTGATAGTGATTTTCTCAAATTATAAGCTGCTCTCTTGACACACTTTGTTTTATACTTGAACCTTTTGGCTTTGGTGAATCTTTGGCAGATCGTTGAGGAGATTTGCAATCCCAAGGGAATTGATTCTCAGAATTGAATCTGTTGCGATTCATTCCAAGAATAAATACAGGGCTTCCATAGTCGATTCATGAATGCTGGTCATTCCCTTATTCGAGAGGAGATTTGTTAGAAATAATCATTAAGTTGTTCCTTGATTCATGGGATTGATAGCCTTCCTTTATCGATGCATATCCTCAGCAATGCGGGCAGCAAGAAATCTTAATCCTTCCTTTATTGACGCATATCTTCAGCAATCAGGGTAGCGGCAAATCTTAGTCCTTTAATCATTATGACTTCAATCATTAATCTTCCTTACTTGCTTCCATTGACAGATCTTTGCCTCGATTCTTTTACTTCTTCCTTTCTTGACTTCTTCCATACTTGAATGATAGATTTGCTTGAATCCTTCGTTTTATCTCTCGTGATCCTGCACTATAGTAACATGTTATTTTTCATCATTGAAACTTATATCTAACACGGCACTTGACTACTCTCTCACGTTCTTACACAACTTGATCACTATGTTACTATGCAAAGTTAGCCTAAAATACTACACTCAAGATTGCTAAGGGAATGTTAGATAAGAAAGACAAGAGAATTTTGCCAAAGGAGCTTTTTGTATCGTAGAAAACTTAGTGTTTTGCTTGATGAGTTAGAAATGAATGGTCCCCTTTATATACTAATCTCTAAGGCGCTAGTGTATAAATATTACTTGTTGCACAAGTTCCTAATATTTACAAGATAAGAGCTTTCTCTAGAATTCTCTACAAGGTTAGAAGATTCTAAGGACTTTCCTAGCAAATCCATAAGGATCTAGGGTCTTCCAATGAAAATGTCCTAATTTCTCTAGAATCTTCCTGCAAGTGCTAGTCTTCTTCTTATGTAAGCTTTCACATGGTATTAAGATATGCCAAATGGTGCCTATGTGGCATAATGATATGGCAGGTCATCACACTTTCCCCCACCTAATGTTGCAACGAATGGTGCACAATGCTGTTGCATAAACTCTTGGATATTATCTTTGAATTTCCACAAGTCTTCATATTGTTCCCACATGACCTCCTCCGATGATTTCCCATTCTAATGGACGAGGAATATAGCGATGGATTTTTGCCTTTGTCATCGCCTAGCCTGGTAATCAATGATAGACTCAATCTTTTGATCATGCTAGGCGGTGATAGTAATAGGCACTTGAATTGATTTTCTCCCGACTCAAATCATCTTTGTCTTCATGGTATGGCTTAAGCATGCTGACATGGAAGACAAAGAAGAATTCAATTATATTTCTACACAAGTAATGCCATTGTTAGCCCTCAACAAAGAGTATGAAGGCTACGAACCATAGGATTTGGTAAAAGCATGTTATACCAATGACAATTACATAGATGTTAAAAATCCACTCGAAACCAGGTTTTACTTTGAAGCCATTTTGGTAGACACTGATTCTATCGAAGCAGAACATTGTCTACAATGAAAAGAATATGTAATTCATCCGATACTCCAGAGTAGTTCTCAAGAAAATACTCTGCCAATTCAATTGGCTTGTAGACACCAATCAGGTTATCTATGAACCACAAGCCCCAGACATAAGGTGGTACGACTATAAAGATCTTTTGAACTTTGACGATTCACTCTTAGGCGTCCTTCAAAGTAACCTCGCCGATGGCCCGGTATACGTCAATTACTATCCTAATTTCTAAGTTGACATCAATGACCCCAACGTTATGGATGCCTTGACACTTAATGTCAAAACCAAAAATATGAATAGCAAAATCAATTCCTGTGAGATAGCCGTTATCTACAGGGTATATTATAGGCTAATGACTACTACCTTAGCCCATAAGGCTAAAATAGAAAGTGGTAAAAGTGTGACCATGCTTATGGAAGCAAATCACGAACATAGCACCATCTTTGGGCCTAGACTTCTCAGCTCGAACGATATACTCTCCAGTAACAAATGGCACTTTGATGCTATAACTCAACCACCCCACTCTCCTTCAGAAAAATCGCAAATCGAAAGGGTAATCCAATTCCCTTACGAATCTATAGATCTCAATTCCTTGAAAATTCTATAGGAAGAACCTCTTCGATCAAAAGAACGGCTTCCATGAGAGCCTCTACTTCGAAACCCCAAGAAGAAGAAGTCGAAGCAGAAGACTCCCCTTCACCTTCTAATGACAAGGGTAAAGTCAAGGGGGTAGACTTCTCTGGAGAAATTTCCAAGGTTTACAACCAAACTAACTCATTTTCCCGTAGTCCTACTGCTAGTGAAATGGAGCCTCCTCCTAAAAAGGATTCTCTTCTTATGATTAGGTGAAAAGAACCTTTTTCTCCTGATCCTAAAATCCTCAAAGATTTATGGATGCATCCTAATAACCAAATCAACAGAAGTTGGTATATCAATGAAGACTTAGATAGAGTCATTCTGCAAGTAAACTAGTCCAATCAACTTCTTCATGTGGTCTCAAAATAAATTGAAGAAGCCCAAGATAGGACTATATTCAAAACTCAACCTACTATCTCTAAAACAAGTATAAATCATTCAACCGAATCCAACCCAATCTTTAAGATGACAAAATTCTCTAGAGACATTCCCAAAGCTTAATGAAAACTTTGAGATCTCTGGAAATATCATTGATAAGATCAACGAAAGACTCTCTAAATTCAGTATCACTGAGAAAAGCCCTTCAAAAGACAAAGGTATCAAAACTATCAAAGAAGATACCAGCAATCTTCAGAAACTTTCCAATGATCGGTACCACAACCGAAAAAACTATTATAAACGTCCCTCTTTTCCAGACGTTCAATACAAAGAGAATATCTTCTTATCTATGTCCTCTCATAAAGGAAGAAGCATCACCGACTGGATCAGCGATGCTCTAGCAGAACATCAAATCTACAATAAACTCCATGAAATGGGAGTCTCTATTATCGCTTATAAACTTAGAGGATCTTCTAATAGAGAAGCAGCTACTATGATAGTTGCAGGATTTACCAGCATGCTAAGACAATTGTGGGATAATTATATCACCGAAGATATCACGCAAGCCATCTATACTGCAGTTGAGGTAGTAGTAAGAAATGAAGGATCCTCTAACTCAACTCAAGTAATCAAAGAAGAAGCTTGCGCTACGCTCCTCTATAACATAGCAAAACATTTTATAGGAGAACCCCAACTCATTCAAGATCGGATTCTTCAAATCCTTAGCAATCTATCGTGCGAAACGTTAGAAGATTTTAAATGGTACAAAGATTCCTTCATTACCAAAGTCATGATTCGTCCTGACTGCAACAACGACTTCTGGAAAGAACGTTTCATTAGTGTTCTTTCTCCTCTCTTTGCAAAGAAGGTTAGAGCCAAAATTCAAGATAGATGTGATGGTAAAATTCCTTATCATCAAATGACTTATGGAGATAGTATTTGTCTCATCAATGTTGTAGGATTAGAACTTTGCACTGACATTAAGATGAAAGAACAACTTAAGAAAGATAGATCTTCCTCTATAAGAAACTAGGCAGCTTTTGTCAAGATTTCGACTTCTCTAAAGTATCAGCACCTTCTTCATTATCTCACAAAAGAGATAAAAAACCAAGTTCTTCCAGAAAGATCCATCGCAACAACTTCAGAAGAAATTCTGAAAAACTACCTAAGAAAAAATCCTATCATCATAAACCTTCAAAAACTTCCAGTACAGAGGTTTGTTGAAATTATGGAAAACCTGGGCACAAGGCAAGTGCCTGCAAATGCAGCAATAAGAAGAAGAAGATTAATCTTGTTGAAATCAGCGAAGAAGCTAAAGATAAGCTTTACTCCATTCTAGAAGAAGGATCTTCTAATCAGTCTCCTACTTCTGAAGACTTTAGCGATGACGAAGATATCAACGTCGCTTATGAGTCTGACTCTAGTAAATCTGTGCAAGAATGCCAATGCACCGGAGCCTTTTGCAGCTGTGAACTCATCTCTCCAAGAATCACGGTCTTAACCAATGACTCTAAAGACGCCCTTTTTGATGTGATCCAATACATCAATGATGATGAGTCTCATGAACAACTTGTTAGATTTACAATAAGAATCTTGAATTCCGCTCAAAAAGAAATTACGGTACTATTAAAAAGGACTTCTTACTAAGAGTAGATTGCAAATCTGCAAAAGAGATTATATAAAATGATGTTAAAAATCTTGTTTCCCAAGTAGAAAGTAATTTTATTACTTACAAAACTATTTTCAGAATGAATAGACTTTCTCGGCATATCACATTTTTGAAAAAGGAAGTCAAAATTATAAAAATTGAGCAAATCTTAAAAACCCCGGAGATGGTTACTAAAATAGCCACTCTTCAAGATCTTTTTGAAAAAGAAATTTGCTCCCATTTTTCTAACGCCTTTTGGTAAAGAAAAAGGCATATAGTTGAGCTTCCATATATTGAAGGTTTCAATGAACAGTGCATCACTACTAAAGCGAGACCTATTCAGAACCTACCATGTTTAGGAATCCCTAATCCAGAAGCCTCTATGTTTGTAGAAACTGATTCTTCTGACCTAGGTTATGGAGGAATCCTTAAACAATGTGAGACCCCTGAGTCTCATGAACAACTTGTTAGATTTACCTCAGCAATCTGGAATTCCGCTTAAGACGGTCATCTCTGAGGAGGACACATATAGGGACGTCTAGACCCTTTCGAAATAAAGGTTTGACCGATACTTGAACTAAACCTATATGTAGGTAGTTAAACTGGTTTCTATACTTGTTTATATCCTATTCATTTAATAACTTAATAACTTCTAAAGAGTTATTGATAGCGGTTGTAGACTCACAGGTCTTGATATTGTGCTCTTGATGAAGCTAAAAGTACTTAATTGGTAAATACTTTTAAAAGGTTCTTCTGGAGTACTCCAGTTTTGAAGGTCATTTTCAAGTTTAGCAATCTTAGTTGCTCGAAAAGATAGATTTATACTGTTCAAAATGTTTTGATTTGAATTCATTTAAGAAAAAATATACTGTCTGGGTGCATGATTTAGAAGAATAGATAAATGATGTATAAAATATATATATATATATATATATATATATATATATATATATATATATATATATATATATATATATGTGCAGATATCTAAGCGTGACTAGTTTAAGAATATATATGGTCTTAAATGTTTCCTAGAACTTCTCTTGGCGTTACATCTTTCTCTCTCCAGAGTTATCTTGGCGATGGGACCACCATAAGGTCTAAGCGCCTACCTCTTGACATATTGACCTGTTCTTCGGGCTGACCAACGGTTGAACCAGATATTAATCGGTTACCTCACATACATAGAGAGAGATGAATGCCCCACATATTACTGGAAATCAAGATAAGAACTAGATAAATCATAGACGTTCAATAATTAGATATGGACATTTATAAATTTCAGCATTATAACGTTACTAACTATAATTTATTCATGCCCCAGACAGTAAGATTGATTTAGATGCTCATGCTAACTGATTTTACTGCCAACGCGGCTCTGATACCAATAAACGGATCATAGATAATATAATTTAAAAGTAAAAAGAAGAAAAAATTTACGAAAAACTTACAGATTTATTGTAAATTCTTTGAAAGATACAAGGGCGGAAGCATAAAGAGAAGGCTGAAAAAAAGGGAGAGAGATTTGAAAATTTTCGGAAATTTTTTGATGCCTCTTAAAATTTGGGGAGGGAGTCTTAAAAAGACACCTAAGAGTAGTTGGGTACATCTATAGTGTACAAGTGTAAGGATAGGATCTTTCCGAATTTTTAGTTGGTAGACAGTCCTTAGTGGATAGTGAGGTGGTAGGTCCCTCTGGTGATTTATCTGTTGATAACATAGACTTTATAAGATTCCTTTTTAGGAATAGTGAGTGTCCTTTGGAAAAAGTAATTCCAGTTCTTTGCACCTCTACTTTTCCATGGGTCATTTCCCTATTCATAATAGACATCTTGATAGGCATGTGCTAATCCTTTTGGGTTGCACATGTCACTATTGTCATTATCGCTGAATGATTGGCTTCTTCAATCATTTGGGTGAGTTCTTGGTGGGTATAGTCGCCCATATGTGCCATGGCATGAGCTAACTCTACTCTTAGCTGTACCTTGGACTTGATTGGTGTTGCAACTTTTTTTCCTTTAGGGGAAACCTTTGTATATAGACGAGGACTAGGCACCCATCCTTTGATTTTTATCTATTTGGATAAGTACTTGATATGTTCGAACTCCGCTATAAGAAAATCCCAGCTGATAATATAAGAGATTCTCTTTTTTTATAAAGTATTTACACATTTGGATGTGTTATGGTAGGGAAGTAATTTCTTCCTCTGTTTGACACGTCTCAAATCTGTTTAAAAACTGACTTGGGAGTATCTGCTTCTGTCTTCCAAAATAGTTCCACCAATCGTAGAACCATCTAGGAATAACAACATTTAATAGCTCTGGGCTGTACTTTACGAACCAAGTATGTCCTGGTCTTACATACTGAAGTTAAACCAAGCGTCTTTGTAGTCGTACCAGCTATACGTCTGGGGCTTGTGGTTCATAGATAACCTAATTGGGGTCTGAAGATGATCTACTGGCCAATTGAATGGGCAGAGTATTTTCTTGAGAACTACTCTAGAGTATCAGATGAATTCCAGATTCTTTTCGTCGTAGTTATGTTCTACTTCGATAGAATCAGTGTCTACCAAAATGGCTTCAAAGTAAAACCTGATTTCGAGTGGATTTTTAACATCCACGTAATTTCATTGGTATAACATGCTTTTACTAAATCCTTGGTTTGTAGCCTGTGGAAATATAATTGAATTCTTCTTTGGGCGGAAGGGGTTTCGTTTGAAAATTTTGATCATTGGGGATGATCTTTGGGTTTACCTCTTGAGCAAAAGACTCTGGAGTCTTCATCTCATAGATTGCTTAGTGGAAGTTCTAAGACCTCCGACTGAGCTTTGCTGGGCTGTTCCTTTATTTGTTAGAAGTTTGGGTCCTTTTAATTTTGAGAACACTGCAAGAGCTGTAAATTTATTACCGATGATTTTATTCACCATATTGGATCATGACGATGCATGAGTCTGCTACTTAGGTGGAAAAGAAGGTCGTAATTGGTTTAGACCTTTTAAGGAACATAATGGGTGATTCTCTGATTTGTCTCTTTTGAAAGGAGAGTTAGATCTGGTTGATGGCCTCATGTTTTCCCTATAAAAATTCTCTGTTTAAGAAGTCTGGAAGGGAAGTAGCTTCCCCTTTAATAAATTCAATTTCAAAATTGAAGCTAAATAGAAGAGCTTGCCATCTAGCAAATATTTTATTTTGAAACAAGATTTTCAACATCCTTTTGTAAAATCTCTTTTGCAGATTTGCAATCTACTCTTAGTAAGAAGTCCTATTAAATTAAGTCATCTTGAAATTTTGTAATACATAGTACTATAGAAAGTATTTCCTTTTTAACAGTATTGTAATTTTTTTGAGCGGAATTTCAGATTCCTGATGTAAATCTAACAAGTTGTTCATGAGACTTAGTGGTCTCACGTTGTTTAAGGATTCCTCCATAACCTAGGTTAGAAGCATCAGTTTCTACAATCATAGAGGTTTCTGGATTAGGGATTCCTAAACACGGTAGGTTTTTTAACCATGCTTTTTATTTGTACAACAACTTTAGTCTGTTCATCTTTCTAAGGGACAGGATATTTCTTAAGCCTTTTGTAGAGGGGTTCGCAGACCTGCCTAATATGCGGAATGAAATCAGCAACATAATTAAGACTTCCTAAGAACCTCAGAAGTTGGGTTTTATCAGGGATTTCATCGGGAAACTTAGAGGAGAACTCTATGGCTCTGCGAATAGGTTTGTAAGTACCTTGATGCAAATCATGACCTGAGAACGTGATAGCAGTCTGAATAGTTTAATCTTTTTAGCACTAACAACTAGGCCAATAGTTTTAACAATCTTAAAGAATGTGTTAAGGTGTTTAAAATGAGAATCTATTTCCTCAGAAAATACTAACACATCCTCTATATAGACTATAGACATGTAACGGTAATTGTTAAATATTGAGTTCATAATAGTTTGGAACTCGGAAGGGGCATTCTTTAGACCAAATGACATGATATTTGATTCATATTGGCCAAAAGGCACATTGAAGGCAGTTTTATATCTGTCTTTACAGCAATCGGAATTTACCAGAAACCAGATTTTTATATCGAACTTACTATAGATGTTGTCTTTGTAAGTTCTTTTGGGAAGATCTCTTTTATTAGGTATCGGTTACCTAATCCATTTTAAAGTTGTATTTAACGGCTTGTAATTGATAACATGTCTGGGAGCTCCTCTTTCCTTTTCTGCACTGTTGTTTACATAAAATGTTGAACAACTCCAAGGAGATTTAGAGGGGCGAATGATACCATGATCTAGAGAAGCCAAAATCTTGACAAAAGCTGTAAAAAGGAGATTTCTTATCTCCTAAAAAATGGTTTCATTCGCTCCTCTAAATCTCCTTGGAGTTATTCAGCATTTTATGTAAACAACAGTGTAGAAAAGGAAAGAGGTGCTCCCAGACTAGTTATCAATTACAAGCCGTTAAATATAGCTTTAAAATGGATTAGGTACCTGATACCTAATAAAAGAGATCTTCTCAAAAGAACTTACAAAGCCAATATCTATAGTAAGTTCGATATGAAATCTGGTTTCTAGCAAATTCAGATTGCTGAGAAAGACAGATAAAAAACTGCCTTCAATGTGCCTTTTGGCCAATATGAATGGAATGTCATGACATTCGGTCTCAATAATGCCCCTTTCGAGTTCCAAAAGATCATGAACTCATTATTTAACAATTACTGTTATACGTCTATAGTCTATATAGACAATGTGTTAGTATTTTCTGAGGAAATAGATTCTCAATTTAAACACCTTAACACCTTCTTTAAGATTGTTAAAACTAATGGCCTAGTTATTAGCGCTAAAAGATTAAACTCTTTCAGACTGCTCTCAGGTTCTTAGGTCATGATTTGTATCGAGGTACTTACAAACCTATTTGCAGATCCATAGAGTTCTCCTCTAAGTTTCCCGATGCAATCCCTGATAAAACCCAACTTCAGAGGTTCTAAGGAAGTATTAATTATGTTACTGATTATTCCGCATATTTGGCAGGTCTGTGAACCCCTCCACAAAAGGTTTAAGAAAAATTCTGTCCCTTGGAAAGATAAACAGACTAAAGCTATTATCCAAATCAAAAGCATGGTTCAAAACCTACCATGTTACTGAATCCCTAATCCAGAAGCCTCTATGATTGTAGAAAATGATGCTTCTGACCTAGGTTAGGGAGGAATCCTTAAACAACGTGAGACCCCTAAGTCTTAGGAACAACTTGTTAGATTTACATTAGGAATCTGGAATTCCGCTCAAAAGAATTACAGTACTGTTAAAAAGGAAATATTTTCAATAGTTCTATGTATTACAAAATTTCAAGACGACTTTATTAATAAGGACTTCCTACTAAGAGTAGATTGCAAATCTGCAAAAGAGATTTTACAGAAGGATGTCAAAAATCTTGTTTCAAAACAAATATTTACAAGATGGCAAGCTTTTCTATCTAGCTTCAATTTTGAAATTTAATTTATTAAAGGCGAAGCGAATTCCCTTCTAGACATATTAAACTGAGAATTTTTACAGGAAAAACATGAGGCCATCAATGAGACCTGACTCTCTTTTCGAAAGAGACAAATCAAAGAATAAGGTATCTTCTTCAAATCACCCATTTTCTTCCTTAAAAGGTCTAAACCAATTAGGACCATCTTTTCCACCTAAGCAGCAGACTCAGGCATCGACATCATCCAATATGGTGAATACAATCATCGGTAATAAATTTACAGCTCTTGCAGAGTTCCCAAAATTAGAAGGACACAAACTTCTAACAAATAAAGGAACAACCCAGCAAAGCTCAGTCGAAGGTCTTAGAACTTCCACAAAGAAAATCTATGAGATGAAGACTCCAGAATCTTTTGCTCAAGCAGTGAACCCAAAGATCAACACGATTGATCAAAATTTCAAACGAAACCCCTTCCAACCAAAGAAGAATTCAATTATATTTCTACATAGGTAATGCCATTGTTAGCCCTCAACAAAGAGTATGAAGGCTACAAACCAAAGGATTAAATAAAAGCATGTTATGCCAATGACAATTACATGGATGTTAAAAATCCACTCGAAATCAGGTTTTACTTTGAATCCATTTTGGTAGACACTGATTATATCGAAGTAGAACATGACTACGACGAAAAGAATCCGGAATTCATCCGATACTCCAGAGTAGTTCTCAAGAAAATACTCTGTTCATTTAATTGGCCTATAAATCATTTGTAGACCCCAATCAAGTTATCTGTGAACCACCAGCCCTAGATATATAGTTGGTGCGACTACAAAGATGCTTGGTTTAACTTCATGTATGTTAGACCAGGACATACTTGGTTCGTAAAATACATCCCGGAGCTATTAAATGTTGTTATTCTAAGATGGTTCGAAGAATGGTGGAACTATTTTGGAAGACAGAAGCCGATACTCCCAAGTCAGTTTTTAAACAAATTTGAGACGTTTCAAACACAGGAAGAAATTACTTCCCTACCAGAACACATCCAAATGTGCAAATACATTATAAAAAAAAGAGAATCTGTTATAGTATCAGCTGCGACTTTGTTATACCAGAGTTTGACGTATCAAGTACTTATCCAAAGAGATAAAAATCAAAGGATGGGTGCCTAGTCCTCGTCAAAATACAAAGGTCTCCCTTAAAGGAAAAGAAGTTGCAACATCAATCAAGTCCAGGGCACAGCTAAGAGTAGAGCTAGCTCATGCCATGGCACATATGGGTGACTATAACCACCAAAAACTCACCCAAATAATTGTAGAAGCCAACTCATCCAGCGAGAATGAAAATGGTGACATGTGCAACCTAAAAGAATTAGCACAGGCTATCAAGATGCCTATTATACGAATAGGGGAATGACCCTTAGAAAAGTAGAGATTCAAAGAACCGGAATTACTTTTCCCAAAGGTCACTCACCATTCCTAAAAGGAATCTTATAAAGTCTATGTTCCAATAGATAAAATCACTAGAGGGACCTACCACCTCACTATCCACTAAGGACTGTCTACCAACTAAAAATTCGGAAAGATCCTATCCTTACACTTGTACACTATAGATGTACCCAACTACTATTAGGTGTCTTTTTAAGACTCCCTCCCCAAATTTTAAGAGGCATCAGAAAATTTCCGAAAAATTTTCAAATCTCTCACCGTTTTTTTTAGCCTTCTCTTTATGCTTCCGCCCTTGTACCTTTCAATCCATTTATAATACATCTGTACGTTTTTCTTCTTTTTACTTTTTAAATTAAATTATCTACGATCCGTTTATTGAGTTTTTTAAGTTTTAGAAGATATTTTTTCATGAGACTCTTCATCGTTGATGTGTTGGATCACATAAAAAAGGGCTTGCTTAGAGTCATTGGTCAAAACCCTGATTCTTGGAGAGACGAGCTCACAGCTGCAAAAGGCTCCGGTGCATTGGCATTCTTGCCCAGATTGGCTAGATTCAGACTCAAAATCGACGTTTATATCTTCGTCATCACTAAAGTCTTCAGAAGTAGGAGACTGGTCAGAAGTTCCTTCTTCTAGAATGGAGTAAAGCTTATCTTTAGCTTCTTCGCTGATTTCAAGAAGATTAATCTTCTTCTTCTTATTGCTGGATTTGTAGGCACTTGCTCTGTGCCCGGGTTTTCCACAATCCCAACAAACCTCTGTACTGGAAGTTTTTGAAGGTTTATGACAATACAATTTTTTCTTAGGTGGTTTTTAAGAATTTCTTCTGAACTTGCTGTGATGGATCTTTCTGGAAGAACTTTGTTTTTTATCTCATTTGCGAGATAATGAAGAAGGTGCTGAGACTTTAAAGAAGTCGAAATCTTGACAAAAGTTGCCTAGTTCTCTTCTAGAGGAAGATCTATCTTTCTTAAGCTACTCTTTCAGCTTAATGTCAGTGCAAAGTTCTAATCCTACAACATTGATGAGACTAATAATATCTCCATAAGTCATTTGATGATTAGAAATTTTACCATCACATCTATCTTGAATTTTGGCTCTAACCTTTTTTGCGAAGAGAGGAGGAAGAACACTAATTAAACGTTCTTTCCAGAAGTCGTTGTTGTAATCAGGACGAATCATGACTTTGGTAATGAGGGAATCTTTATACCACTTAAAATTTTCTAACATTGGGCAAGATAGATTGTTAAGGATTTGAGGACTCCTATCTTGAAAGAGTTGGGGTTCTCCTATAGAATGTTTTGCTATGTTATAGAGGAGAGTGGCGCAAGCATCTTCATTGATAACTTGAGCTAAGTCAGAGGATCGTTTGTTTTTTTATTGCTACCTTAACTGCAGTAGCATTATAGATGGCTCGCTTGATATCTTCGGTGATATAATTATCCCTCCAATTTCTTAGCATGCTGGTAAATCTCGCAAATATCATAGTAGTTGCTTCTCTATCAGAAGATCCTCCGATTTTATAAGCTGTAATAGAGACAACTATTTCATGGAGTTTATTGTAGATTTGATGTTCTACCAGAGCATGGAAGTATGGAAAAGAGGTACGTTTATAATAGTTTTTTCGGCTGTGGTACCGATCATTGGAAAGTTTTTGAAGATTGTTGGTATCTTCTTGGATAGTTTTGATACCTTTGTCTTTTGAAGGACTTTTCTCAATGATACTGAATTTAGAGAGATTTTTGTTGATCTTATAATATACCAACTTCGCTTGATTTGGTTATCAGGATGCATCCATAAATCTTTGAGGATTTTAGGATCGGGAGTAAAAGGTTCTTTACACCTAATCATAAGAAGAGAATCCTTTTTAGGAGGAGGCTCTATTTGACTAGCAGTAGGACTACCGTAGAAGGAGTTGGTCTGGTAGTAAACCTTGGAGATTTCTCCAGAGAAGTCTACCCCCTTGACTTTACCCTTATCATTAGAAGGTGAAGGGGAGTCTTCTGCTCCGACTTCTTCTTCTTGGGCTTTTGAAGTAGGGGCTCTCGTGGAAGCCGTTCTTCTGGCCGAAGAGGTTTTTCCTATAGAATTTTCAAGAAATTTGTGATCTATAGATCCGTCAGGGAATTGGATTACCCTTTTGATTTGTGAATTTTCTGAATGAGAGTGGAGGGGTTGAATTATAGCATCAATGTGCCATTCATTACTGGAGAGTATATCCTTCCAGCTGAGAAGTCTAGGCACAAAGATGGTGCTATGTTCGTGATTTTCTTCCATGAGCATGGGCACACCTTTAGCACTTTTTATTTTAGCCTTGGGGACTAAGGTAGTAGTCATTAGCCTAAAACATACCCTGTAGAAAATGGGTATCTCACGGGTATTGATTTTGCAATTCATATTCTTGGTTTTGTCATTAAGTGTCAAGGCATCCATAACAATGAGGTCATTGATGTCAACTGAGAAATTAGGATAGCAGTTGAAGTATACCGGGCCATCGATGAGGTTACTTTGAAGGACGCCTAGGAGTGAATGGTCAAAGTTCAAAGGACGGTCATCTCTGAGGAGGACACATGTAGGGACGTCTAGACCCTTTCGAAATAAAGGTTCGATCACTACGTGAACTAAACCTATATGCAGGTATTAAACTGATTTATATACCTGTTTATATCCTATTCATTTAATAATTTAATAACTTCTAAAGAGTTATTGTTAGTGGTTGTAGACTCATAGGTCTTGTTATTGTGCCTCTTGATGAAGCTAAAATTACTTAATTGGTTAATACTTTTAAGAGGTTCTTCTGGAATACTCCAATTTCGAAGGTCATTTTCAAGCTAAATCAATCTTACTGTCTAGGGCATGAATAAATTATATTTAATAATGTTATAATGCTAAAATTTATAAATGTCCATATCTAATTATTGATTGTCTATGATTATCTAGTTCTTATCTTGATTTATTATAATGTGTGAGGCATTCATCTTTCTCTATGTATGTGAGGTAACCGATTAATATCTAGTTCTGACGTTGGTCAACGCAATGAACAGGTCAATATGCCAAGAGGTAGGCGCTTATACCATATGGTGGCCCCGTCGCCAAGATAATTCTAGAGAGAGAAATATGTAAGGCCAAGGGAACTTCTAGGAAACACTTAAGACCATGGATATTCTTAAACTAGTCACGCTTTGATATCTGCATATATATTTCTGTTTTATACATCGTTTGTCTATTCTTCGAAATCATGCACCTGGATAGTATCTGATAATTTTATCTGTTGAGAACACAGATTTTACAAGATTCCTTTTAGGAATAGTGAGTGTCCTTTGGGAAAAGAAATTCCGGTTCCTTGAACCTTTTCTTTTCCAAGGGTCATTTCCCTATTCATAATAGGCATCTTGATAGGCCTGTGCTAATCGTTTTGGGTTGAACATGTCGTTGTTGTCATTCTCGCTGGATGTGTTGGCTTCTTCAATCATTTGGGTGAGTTCTTGGTGGGTATAGTCGCCCATATGTGCCATGGCGTGAGCTAGCTCTACACTTAGCTGTGCCCTGGACTTGATTGGTGCTGCAACTTCTTTTCCTTTAAGGGAAACCTTTGTATTTGGACGAGGACTAGGCACCCATCCTTTGATTTTTATCTATTTGGATAAGTACTTGATATGTTCGAACTTTGCTATAACAAAATCCCAGCTGATAATATAAGAGATTCTCTTTTTTTATAAAGTATTTACACATTTGAATGTGTTATGGTAGGGAAGTAATTTCTTCCTGTGTTTGACACGTCTCAAATCTGTTTAAAAATTGACTTGGGAGTATCTGCTTCTGTCCTCCAAAATAGTTCCACCATTCGTAGAACCATCTTGGAATAACAACATTTAATAGCTCAGGGTTGTCCTTTACGAACCAAGTATGTCCTGGTCTTACATACATGAAGTTAAACCATGCGTCTTTGTAGTCATACCAGCTATATGTCTGGGGCTTGTGGTTCATAGATAACCTGATTGGGGTCTTCAGATGATCTATAGGCCAATTGAATGGGCAGAGTATCTTCTTGAGAACTACTTTGGAGTATCAGATGAATTCCGAATTCTTTTAGTCGTAGTCATGTTCTACTTCAATTAAATCAGTGTCTACCAAAATAGCTTCAAAGTAAAACCTGATTTCGAGTGTATTTTTAACATCCATGTAATTGTCATTGTTATAACATGCTTTTACTAAATCCTTTGGTTTGTTGCCTTCATGCTCTTTGTTGAGGGCTGATAATGGCATTACCTATGTAGAAATATAATTGAATTCTTCTTTGGTTGGAAGGGTTTCTGTTTGAAATTTTTGATCATTCGGGATTATCTTTGGGTTCACTGCTTGAGCAAAAGACTTTGGAGTCTTCATGTCATAGCTTTGCTTTGTGGAAGTTCTGAGACCTCCGACTGTGCTTTGCTGGGTTGTTCGTTTATTTGTTAGAAGTTTGGGTCCTTCTAATTTTGGAAACCCTACAAGAAATGTAGATTTATTATCGATGACTGTATTCACCTAGTTGGATGATGATGATGCCTGAGTCTGCTGCTTAGGTGGAAAAGAGGGTCGTAATTGGTTTAGACCTTCTAAGGAAAAGAATGGGTGATTTGAAGAAGATACTTTCTTCTCAGATTTGTCTCCTTTGAAAGGAGAGTTAGGTTTGGTTGATGGCCTCATGTTTTCCCTGTAAACATTCTCTAGTTAAGAAGTCTGGAAAGGAATTAGCTTCGCCTTTAATAAATTCAGTTTCAAAATTGAAGCTAGATAGAAGAGCTTGCCATCTAGCAAATATTTGTTTTGAAACAAGATTATTAACATCCTTTTGTAAAATCTCTTTTGCAAATTTGCAATCTACTCTTAGTAAGAATTCCTTATTAATTAAGCCGTCTTGAAATTTTGTAATGCATAGTACTATAGAAAGTATTTCCTTTTTAACAGTACTATAATTTTTTTGAGCGAAATTCCAGATTTCTGATGTAAATCTAACAAGTTATTCATGATACTCAGGGGTCTCACATTGTTTAAGGATTCCTCCATGACCTAGGTCAGAAGCATCTATTTCTACAATCATAAAGGCTCCTGGATTAGGGATTCCTAAACATGGTAGGTTTTGAATAGGTCTCTCTTTAGTACTGATGCCCTGTTCATTGAAACCTTCAATATATGGAAGCTCAACTATATGCCTTTTCTTTTTTCCAAAAGGCGTTAGGAAAGTCAGAGCAAATTTCTTTTTCAGGAAGATCTTGAAGAGTGGTTATTTTAGTAACCATCTCCGGGGTTTTTAAGATTTGCTCAGTTTTTATATTTTGACTTCCTTTTTCGAAAATGCGATATGCTAAGAAAGTCTATCTAGTTCTCTTCTAAAGGAAGATCTATCTTTCTCAAGCTGTTCCTTCAGCTTAATGTCAATGAAAAGTTCTAATCCTACAACATTGATGAGACTAATAATACTCCATAAGTCATTTGATGATGAGGAATTTTACCATCACATCTATCTTGAATTTTGGCTCTAACCTTTTTTGCAAAGAGAGGAGGAAGACCACTAATGAAACGTTCTTTGCAGAAGTCGTTGTTGCAGTCAGGACGAATCACGAATTTGGTAATGAAGGAATCCTTGTACCATTTAAAATCTTCTATTGTTGGGCACGATAGAAATGTTAAGGATTTGAAGACTCCTATCATCAAAGGCTCTCGTGGAATCCGTTCTTCTGACTGAAGAGGTTTTTCCTATAAAATTTTAAAGAAATTTGAGATCTATTGATCCGTCAAGGAATTGGATTACCCTTTTGATTTACAATTTTTGTGAATGAGAGTGGAGTGGTTGAGTTATAGCATCAAAATGCCATTCGTAACTGGAGAGTATATCGTTCCAGCTGAGAAGTCTAGGCACAAAGATGGTGCTATGTTCGTGATTTGCTTCCATGAGCATGGTCACGCCTTTAGCACTTTCTATTTTAACCTTAGGAGCTAAGGTAGTAGTCATTAGCCTGTAATATACCCTGTAGCTAACAGCTATCTCACAGGTATTGATTTTGCTATTCATATTCTTGGTTTTGACATTAAGTGTCAAGGCATCCATAACGTTTGGGTCATTGATGTCAACTGAGAAACTAGGATAGCAATTGAAGTATACCGGGCCATCGGCAAAGTTACATTGAAGGACGCCTAGGAGTGAATCGTCTCTAGAGAATTCTGTCATCTTAAAGATTGGGTTGGATTCGGTAGAATGATTTATAATGGTTTTAGAGACAATAGGTTGAGTTTTGAATATGGTCCTATCATGGGCTTCTTCAATTTGTTTTGAGACCACATGAAGAAGTTGATTGGAATAGTTTACTTACTGAATGACCGCGTTTCTAATTGGAATTTTGATTCCTTCAAGAGGTGGAGTAGAGGATTCGATAACCTCATTATTAGTGGTATACCATTTCTTCAAAAGGACTTTAAAGGAGTCCTTTTGACTATCGAGTTGGCCTGATAATTTGAACCATTTCCAGAATTTGATTTCACATTCTATTCTAGACATATCTGTCATCCAGAGGTTTCTAAAAGATTCTCTTTGCTGAAGACAATAAGTATTGATATACCAACTTCGCTTGATTTGGTTATCAGGATGCATCTATAAATCTTTGAGGATTTTAGGATAAGAAGTAAACAGTTCTTTACACCTAATCATAAGAAGAGAATCCTTTTTAGGAGGAGGCTGCATCTCACTAGCAGTAGGACTACCGGAGAAGGAGTTAGTCTGGTAGTAAACCTTGGGGATTTATTCAGAGAAGTCTACCCCCATGACTTTACCTTTGTCATTAGAAGGTGAGCGGAGTCTTCTGCTTCAACTTCCTCTTCCTGTGATTTTTAAGTAGAGGCTCTCGTGGAAGCCGTTCTTCTAATCGAAGAGGTTCTTCCTATTGAATTTACAAGAAATTTGAGATCTATAGATCCGTCATGGAATTGGATTACCCTTTCGATTTGCGATTTTTCTAAATGAGAGTGGAGTGGTTGAGCTATAGCATCAAAGTGCCATTTGTTACTGGAGAGTATATTGTTCCAGCTGAGAAGTCTAGGCACAAAGATGATGTTATGTTCGTGATTTGCTTCCATGAGCATGGTCACGCCTTTAGCACTTTCTATTTTAGCCTAAGGGGCTAAGGTAGTAATCATTAGCCTGTAATATACCCCGTAGATAACGACTATCTCACGGGTATTGATTTTGCTATTCATATTCTTTGTTTTGACATTAAGTGTCAAGGCATCCATAACGTTGGGGTCATTGATGTCAACTGAGAAATTAGGATAGCAATTGAAGTATACTGGGCCATTGGCGAGGTTACTTTGAAAGATGCCTAGGAGTGAAAATTCAAAGTTCAAAAGACGGTCATCTCTGAGGAGGACACATATAGGGACATCTAGACCCTTTCGAAATAAAGGTTTGACGACTACTTGAATTAAACGTATATGCATGTAGTTAAATTGGTTTCTATACCTGTTTATATCATGTTCATTTAATAACTTAATAACTTCTAAAGAGTTATTGACAGTGGTTATAGACTCACAGGTCTTGATATTGTGCCTCTTGATGAAGCTAAAATTACCTAATTGGTAAATACTTTTAAAATGTTCTTTTGGAATGCTCTAGTTTTGAAGTTCATTTTCAAGTTTAGCAATCTTAGTTGCCTGAGAAGTTTATACTGTTCAAAATGTTTTGAATTTGAATTTATTTTGGAAAAGTATACTGTCTGGGTGCATGGTTTAGAATAATAGAATAATAGATAAATGATGTATAAAACAAATATATATATATATATACATATATGTATATATATATATATGTATATATATATATGTGTGTGTGTGTGTGTGTATGTGTGTTTGTGTGTGCAGATATCTAAGCTTGACTAGTTTAAGAATATCTATGGTCTTAAGTGTTTCCTAGAAGTTCTCTTGGCCTTACATCTTTCTCTCTCTAGAATTATCTTGGCGACCAGACCACCATAAGGTCTAAGCGCCTACCTCTTGGCATATTGACCTGTTCATCGGGCTGACCAACGTCTGAACTTGATATTAATCGGTTACCTCACATATATAGAGAGATATGAATGCCTCACACATTACTAGAAATCAAGATAAGAACTAGATAATCATAGATAGTCAATAATTAGATATGGACATTAATAAATTTCAGCACTATAACATTATTAACTATAATTTATTCATGCCCCAGACAGTAAGATTGATAAAGCTCATATTTGTGGTTCAGGTTGATTACTAGCAGGTTCACTAGTAGACTCTATGACTGTGTCTGTGCTATCAGTTCAATTTTATGACTTGCTTGCCTGTGATGCTTCTTGGTTGATATCTTCATCACCTGCAAAGATTCCTTTCTTGGTCTTAGTGTTATTTTCATCAAATATAACATGCACTGCTTCTTCTACAGATAAAGTACGTTTGTTATTAACTCTAAAACATCTACTATTAACAGAGTAACCTAGAAAAATACCTTCGTCATTCCTTCGATCAAATTTTTCAAGGGTGTCCTTACCAATTGTGGATGAAGCACTTATTTCCAAACAAATGAAAGTAGCCTATATTGGGCTGTTTGCCTTTCCATAACTCATATGAAGTTTTCTTCAATATCGGTCTTATGAGAAATTTGATGAGAATGTGACAAGTTCTGCTTACTGCTTCTGCCCAAAAGTGAGTTGGCAATGAATGTTCTAATATAATTGTTCTGGCCATATCTTGTAGGGTTTGATTGTTCCGCTCAACTACTCCTTTCTGTTGGGGTGATCTTGGAGTTGAGAAATTGTGAGTATATCCTTGATCATTACAAAATTCTTCAAAGGATCTGCTTTCAAATTCTCCTCCATGGTCAATTTGGATGGTTGAGATGAGATTCCCCTTTTCTCTTTCGATTCATTTACAAAAAATCTCTAAATTTTTCAAAGCTTCATATTTATGAGATAAGAAAATCACCCACGTAAAATATGAGTAGCTATCAACAATAACAAAAGCATATCGTTTACCTCTGATGTTGGTAGTTTTAGTGGGTTTAAATAAGTCCATAGGAAGCAATTGTAAAGGCTTGGTCATAGAAACAATGTCCTTGGTTTTGAAAGAGTTTCTAGTTTGTTTACCAATATGACATGCATCACATACATGATTTCTAGATAAATTGAGTTTCGAAGGCCAATAACTAAATCATGCTTGGAGAGTTTCTCAATTAGATGCATGCTTGCATGATCAAGTTTTTTATGCGACAACCATGGATCATCAACTATGGAGGCTAAACAGATATGACTATCTAGATTTTCAATGTCATCCATAATATAAACATTTCCATACCTTTTTCCTGGAAGTATGGTTTTACCTGACTCATCTTCAATAGCACATCCTGTTTTCTTGAATTTGACTTCGTACCCTGAATCACATAGCAGACTTATACTCAAGAGATTATGGTTGAGTCCATCTACAAGGTATACTTCTACAATAACACAATTGTTGCTGAATGGAACTATGTCGGTGCCAACTATTTTTCCCTTTGAATCATCACCAAATTTGACACTTCCTCCATTTATTTTTGTAACTTCTTTGAACAAATTTTTGTCACCCGTCATGTTAATGGAACACGCACTGTCTAAATATTATTTTCCTTTGCGACTCTTATTGTGGTGTTCCTCTCTTGTTTCACCTTGTTCTATAAAATAGTTTTCAGTGTCTTCTTTGCTTTCATCATCTGATGTGTCTTCATTAGTCCAGCAACCAGAATATTTGTGGTGTTCCTCTTGTTCTGAGCTGTATTCATCACTCCAGCTTCCAAAGGATTTGATTTTGTTGAACCCTCGGGAGACTTTTATTTTAAGATCAGGGCATTTCGGTTGAACATGTCCACACCTTCCACATTCAAAGCAGTTTACATCGTTTTTGTCTTGTTCATTGTATTGCCTGGTTCGTCTGGATGACATCCTTCCCTTTTTTATGTTTCTTTATCTTCTCATAAATACGTTCATGTTTGTTGATACCATGGCAATTTCTTCTTCCAGAGCTTCTAGATCATTATCAATATCATTTTCAGGTACTTCAATGGTAGTCTTGAAAGCAACTGTTCTCTTCTTTCTTCCTGACGCGTTTTCTTGAGATGGGTTTTCTCAAATGCTATGAGATCTCCTTGCAGTTCATCATATGAAAGTTTTTCTGGATTTTTCGAACTGGATCACAACTTGAGTAAGGGTTACCAAAGTCTTTCAGTTCACCAATGATTTTGCTAAATATTGCAAACATTTCCTCAATGGATTCTCCTTCTTTCATCTGGAAGAGTTCATAATCATGAACCAACAGATTTATTCGAGTTTCTTTCACTCTGCTGGTTCCTTCATAGGTAACTTCCAGTTTGTCCCACATTTCTTTGTGGTATCACAACATGAAATTATCTCTTATCTTCTCCACTTATAGCATTATAAAGCAACTTTCCTACCTTAGCATTAACTTGAACGACAACCATTTGCTCGTCTGTGTATTCATCTATATCTTTAGGATCAGCAGGTGGTTGAGCTGCTGCTGGTAGTGGATAGTTTCCCTTTTTGATAGCACGTCATACTTTGACATCATAGGATTTTGTATAAATTTTTATAGGTACTTTCCAGTACTTTCAATAGAGAAATGTTGTCCATTGAAGTGTGGTGGCCTTACTTGCGATGTCCCTTCTTAAAAGAGTGCTCCAATAATTATTTGGTTTGACATGATCTTTTCTCACTAGCTGTTAAGCAAATGATAAAAGTGTGAGACCTACTCTGATATCGATTGAAAGTACGGA